>CABFWO010000290.1:320824-375495 GCA_902155825.1 Timema genevievae | reverse complement strand
CCCCCCCCACTCTTGGCCATGCTTCCCCTCCGCTCAGCCTGTAACGCATTCATTGATTGCTCAATGTGAAATTCAAAATTTCCATTCCGTGGGTGATAGGAAAAGAGAGGAGGGGGATTTTTTTTAAATACGATTGATGGCTTAACAATAACACCGATGACTCGTTGAACAAATAAATCAATGGCGCGAAGTATGTTTTATATTTTTAAATGGTCCCGATACTTCTCATACTGGACGTGTGTAGGCCTACTCTCGAAACAGTATAGACCTGTCTTGGTTCCTCCTTTCTATGGGTCTCTCGTATCAACCGGTAATAACGTGATGGAGTCTTGTTCATAGCTTGTTTTGTAAATTGTTCCCGGAACGTAGATTTTGGGGCTTAATTACTATATCCCCGTTCCGGGGTGTATTGATTAAACTAGTCGCGATACCCTGGGTGAAAAATCGCACAAGTCAATCTTCTTTGCTGGTAAAAGTCACAGGGATTTATATATATAAGCAATTCAGGCATCTAAAAAAAATCCGGAGCTGTAGATTTTATTTAAAAAATTTAAAAACGTTTAAAAACATTCTATATATATATATATATATATATATATATAGCCTATATATATTTTTAAAAATCCGTAGTTGTACGATTCCGGATATTTTTTAGATGCTTCATATATATATATATATATATATATAAAGGACCAAAAATGGTTCAAACGTTTTAAATCTTTTAAATAAAATCTACAACTCCAGGTATTTTTTTAGATGCCTCAATCACTTTTATATTATGAGCTGTCCAAATAGCGTCCATGCATTCACCGATAAACGTAAATCATAAGATAGTCCGGCACCTTATCTCGGTTGGTAACGCGTGTGCCTAATGAGCTAAGGGTTCCGGGCTCGATTCCTGGAATGGTCGAAAAATGTATAGCTTCATAAAGGTGGATTTGCACTTTAATGCCTGGGTATTGTGTCTGTTCTAGATTTAAGTTTGTTTATGAGTCGTATGCTGATATAATGAGTCGATTCGGCAAGTGCACGTTAAAAACATGGTGGTCTTGGGGTAAGGTGTCAGATTTCTGTGATTGGGGTCCGGGATTCAATCCTCGGTCCCGGCACAGATTTATCTGATTGCCAAACCCTTCCTTCACCTCTGACAAGACGTGTATTAATTAATAATAATAATAATAATAATAATAATAATAATAATAATAATAATAATAATAATAATAATAATAGTAATAATAATAATAATTGTATCAGCACACGAGAATATTATGAACGAGAGCGAAAGGGCCTACAAATTTTGCCGGTAAAGGTATTTTCACATACCTTCCAGGGTTCTTTTACACGCCACAATCGACATGGGACCGACGGCTTTATTTCCACTCTGAAGGAAGATGTGTTACGGATTTTTATCGCTCAAGAAATATCCGTTAACCTCAGCTGGGTTTGAACCCACGGACATTTGTACCTGAGGTGAGCACTTTACCCTGAGATCACCGAGGTCGACTTGATAGTAATCAATATCTATAAAATAACACAAATAATATAGTCAAATTTTATCAATGTTGACCACAAAAAATGTATTTCTATTTTTTAAAAGGTGCTCCAAATGTCTGTTCGTAAGAAAATCGAGTTATGATGAATTATTGTAACCGATACTATATCCTCATCATTTACAGTAGCCCCATGGCTTCTTTGGTGCTGAGTGACAGCTCACAGCTGAGAGCTGACGGCTTTGAAAAGCTACCAGACCAAATTAAGTATCCCTACGCCGAACCATATGATCTGCAAAAAACATGTGTTTAGCAGCTGTCACTTCTGACAGTCAAAATTTAGGTATATACCTAACTGTTGACTGTCAGAAGTCAGCTGTGAACTGTCAGTCAGCATCAAAGAAGCCATGGTGCTACTGTACATACAATATAATGTGTATTTGTGTGTGTTTGGGTATGTGAGACTGTGTTCGCACTAACTACAAAACCAAGAAAACTATAAAGCCAAAACTTATCATACGTATCTAGGGGGACCTGAGGATATGCACCTAAGGCCAAGAACTTGGTATCTAGTAGGGTTTTCATAAGGTATCCCTGGAGGTTTTTTTTTGGAACTAGGTATCCAACCATAAAATTAAGGGTAGTTTACTGAAGGGCAAAATAAGAAAGGATTGATTTTCTCAAAATCGGCTCTAACGATTTTGATTGAATTTTGTACATAGGCACTGACTAACATAACAAACAAAATAGTAAGTCTCACTCTCCCATGAGAACGACTTTGAGGGTAATTTACATAAGCGAAAATTTCCAATTTCATCATATCTCTGCAAATATTTGGGATACGAAATAACTCATTTTGTAAAGTTGTAATAGGCTACACTTATTAAAACTAAAAAATCTTATACATGTATTTGAAATATATTTTTATAAAACCAATAGTTTCTTAAGATATAAGCAAATATATATTTATTAAGGTCTTTGAAATTGATTGTTATGCTCTTTGGTGGACACAGAGCTGTCTCTTTTCTCACTGTTTCTGGTACAATGTTTATTACATTTGCGCTCTTTGATTGTTTCTGCAATATTCAATGTTATTTTGCTTCACAAGTCTTATGCATTTTTACTAATGTCTCTATTTTAAGATTAAAGAGAGAGCAAGGCTGTGCGCTGCACCATACCGTTTATTTATCTACGTGCTTACATATTTTGAAACACGGTGTAGAAGGACGAGGAAGAAACGTGGGATAGAAAGAGAGCGATAGAGAGTAAAGAAATGATTGATGAAAAAGGAACGCGTGTGTGCGCATTAAAAAAACCTTTTCGGCAAGCAGAGGTAGTGCATTTGCTTTGTTAAAAAAAAACCTTAACAGTAATTTTTGTTGAGTAAAGTGTTCTTAAAAGGGTCCTACAGCGACTAAAAAAAAATAGTTTAAAAAAATTGTGATTAATTTCACTCTCTTGCCACTTTCGCACAATTCAGTAATTTTAAGTTTTAAATGAAAGTATTTGCTTCTTTTTAAAATTGTAAGATATTTACTTACTTTGAACCCCTCAGAGTGAGAAGGTATTGTAATCTTTAAAAAAAATAATTGAATTCTACATTTTTATTTATTAATCACTGCGTCTTACTACCTATTCGGGTTATACGCCTACGAACTAATTACGTTAATGTGTTAGGGATTATGAAAGTTAAATATAGATGAAGTGCACCCGCATTTGCGTGGGAGAGGAGTGGAAAACAATTTAAGGAAAACCACCCTCAGTGCACCCGACCGGGATCGGACCCCGATCTTTGGAAGTCTAGTCCAACACTAGAGTAGCGCGTTAGACTACGCGGCCACCGAAGCGGGTTTCTACATTTTGACGGGCGTCGACGTTGTTTTCGTTAAGACGTCTGTTTGTATCTCGACCAAGAGCGGAAACCATTTTACTAGTCGGGATAAAACTTGCTACCTAGGGTTTTCATAAGCTTCTCCAGAAGGTTTTTTGGAATCAGAAATCCAACCCTAAAACTAAGGGTAAACTTAATTTACTCATTGACGAGATTTAAAAGAGAACAACACTTTTTTTTTGCAATCGACTTTATCGATTTTGATTAAAATTTGTATCCAGGTTCTATTTAACATTACAAACAAATTGGACCATCTCATTTTTGACGACATTATACTTTACATTAGCAGATATCTCCAATTTTGATAATATCTTCGACACTCTTTGAAATATTAAATAGATTATCATTGCAATGTCTTAGGACCATTACAAATAAAATACTTTTATTTGAAATATATTTTTAAATTGAGATTTGGAAAATCTGGAGTTACAGTATTTGATAAACAGTGACATTTCTTTTTTTTCCTCAATTTGTTTCTGTAACAGTGTATACTATTTCATTTGTTTCTTTGATCGAATGGGATGCCTTTTTTTTTCATAATATTTCTGTATCAATGTCTGTTAATTCGTTTCACATATCTAATAAGTTTTAAGAAAAGGTTCTCATTTTTCATATAGGAGCGAGAAAAATATGTGCGATGCACCGTGCCATTTATTTTTACTACTGCTTAACTTTGAGGTCTCATATTCGATTCTTGGTGAGCGAACACATCTTTCACGGATATGGCCGTGTTTAAGATCACATATGCCACTCAATGACCCAGTGACAAGATAAAGGACCTAGCAATTTTTATTCATAGAATGCCTATTATCTAAACAAAGTGATTTGGCCGCTCGTACCCCAGTAAAGTAAACCTAACTTCCATCCTAAGCGCCTGTAAAAGTTTTAATATCTGACTGGATGGACAAACCGAACACAAACACTTAATTTTTTTTTATAGATACCGTAAAGCTAAGTTGGTTTCGACTATAGTTTATGCTCTTGACACTAGGGTTTGATCATAAGATTAGGTTGGATTCGATTATAATTCATTCCCCCGACACTGAATTACGATCGTAAAGTCAAGTTTCTCTTTCAGTTAACTCCTTTGACAATATAATCGGTTCTTAGTGTCGAGTTAATTTCGAACTTTCCACTATATGTAATTTCTTCTTAACTAGAGTTGTATCTTAAGCCTTAGAAAGTTTTGGTTATATAGTTAATTCCCTAGAAATTTGAGTAGGCTCGTAAGGTCAAGTTTATTTCGAATTCTTCGGCTGAGTGATGTTGCCTACCTATAGCGTCATGAGAGGTTAAGAAAGAATTCTCTATTTAAATGAATTTACGTTTCATCCAGTGAGTTTTAAAAATATAACATTGAAACAAAACCCATACATTCTTAATTAATTATAAAAATAATCCCTACATTGTCACAAAATTATTATTTTTATCTTGAAGTAGTTTTAGTAAACATATTTTTTTTATAAATTCTCCATAACTTAGGCTACCGTATTTGTGTTGCTCACAAAAATGACCTGTAGGAGTCTTCCTACCAGGATGTAGATTAAAAAAGTCCGTGGTAGTCCTGTAGGAAACAAGAAAAAAGACGATTTTAAATAAATGGTAGACACACTCGCACATTATTTCTCATATTGTGTAGTAAAACGTCGAAGATAGTTATCAAACATAGGTTTTAAGTAAAATACCCTTAATTATGTTTTCCTGATAAAAACAAATACTTCATCTTGTTGATCACAATACACTATCTTTAAATATATAAATTTTAAACCAAATTATGTAAACATATTTAGTAAAATTAAAATTTGATATTTGGTAACCACCTTAAAATTATCTATTTGTAAATAAATGAACTATTCTTATCTTAAAAAACTATTCCCATATTCTCATTTTGAATTAAATCTTAAAGGTCATTTAAAAAATCAATCTTTCTTTAATTTGTCGTAAGTAAACTACCAATAAATTAATTTATTATATATATATATATATATATATATAAAGAAAAACTGCTAAAGCCATTTCCAAATTAATTCGCATTTTCAAAAATCACTCAACAGTACACACCCCATTATCGAATGTGTACCTAAAATCAAGTACATAGGATTATTTATAGTGCCAAACACTCTTTAAGATACCCATTTGGAACTAAATCGTTAAGACTATCTTAAAAATATTTCCAGTTTTTGAAAAATCAGTCATCAATAAACTACCTATAACAAATATACAGTGTTATTTGTAATACCACGTAATTCTCAGATATACATTTAAACAAAATCGTTAGTAGCATTTTCGAGATATTTTGAATTTTCAAATATTTTCCATCAGTAAACTACTCTTCAACGAATGTTTGCACCAAAACTAATGATAATGTGCCATTGATCATGTCAAACACATCTTATATACGCATTTTAATCAAAATTGTTAGAGCCATTTAAAAAAAATTTGGAACTAAAAAAAAAGCGCTCATCAATAAACTAACCTTAATCTGAGGGTTATGGTCACACAAAACGTAAAAATTTGTCATACTCTCGAGATTGATTTTTTTCACGATCACAATTTACTTTCTCAATGAGAAAGTAAAAGTAAATCATTGTTTTCAAGTGACTTTGTAAACTAGTCAGAGGAAGAGGGGAAGTGTTATCAATAGATAAACAAGAGGTCTCACAGGGTGAATTTCTAATTTTCTTACCTCTCTATTTCGTATATTAAAGTGTAAGTATGATAAGAGCTGCTTTGCTGCGTCAGGTTAAGATGCAACTCGCTTTGTAAAATAGTTTCGAAATCTTCTAGTAGGAAACGTCATTCGATAATCTTGAACTCGAAAGCACAGTTCAAACCTGTTACCTTCCCCATAGTTAAATATACTGTGTGGCAAAAAAAAAAAGTAGTTAATTTGAAGAGCTGGCGATTAAAAAAACAACAAAAATAACGACATAGTATTTGGTAATTGATCTGCGTCAAAACTTCTTCCCCTACCTCACACCTCCCCACGCTTTCCCTATATTTCCCGGTGGTGCGTAGTTGAGGCCAGCGTGAAAATGGGCGAGGATTAATAGGGTTGCGGGAGGGGGGGGGAGATTAGTTGGTGGGGGTGGTGGTGGTACCAGATAGATTTTCAGCTGCACCGGAGCTTATTGATTGGTCTAATCTGGTTGTGATGGGATCCATGCTCTCTACTGTTTGATATCGGCCCAACTTTTGTTGGCGGCTCTCGACACTCTGATGGGCGATCACCCCTTCTCCGTACTTCCTTTTGCCAATAACAGAGGTCGTCTTTGAAGGTCAGTTTTCAAACCATGCCCTTGTGAGGAGGCTACCTAATATATTCTTATTTTGTTTTTTAATTCGTGTACCCTTCGTTAAGGCCGTAGTGAAGAGAATACGAGCTAAAAGCAGTGTTATATTGCAGTTTTTATAGCAGAACTTTTTTTTTGCCAATCTGAAAAAAGAGTCTTACATTGGTTTGGGCATGTTGAGAGGATGAGTGTGGATCGATTGACGAAGCAAATATATGAAGGTAGAGTGTGTGGATCAAAAGTAAGGGGTAGGCCATGTAAGTCGTGGCTAAATGTTGTAGACGAATGTGTGAAAAAGAGAATGATTAAGAGTTTTAAGAATAAAAGAGCATGTGTGACTCGGTGTATGGATTTTGTTGGAGGGAAGGAAGTGTGAAGAAAGTTAGTGAGGATGGATTAAGTAGCCCCCTATGGAGTTGTTTTTTGAGCTATATGCACAATGTCTTGCCTACCCCGTTGGGGAATGGCGTGATTAGTTATGTATGTATGTTTATAATAAAAATATTGCTCCAGTAGACAGTTAAAAAATTAATTGTCTTCACATGGTGATATCAGCAGTTGTTCATTTGTCATGAACATAAAGTCATTAGATGACGAACTTTTAAATGAAGAGAAAAAGTTGTCATGATATTCCAAGACACCTTTGATAGATATTCAACTGTTGAGGTCAGCTTGTGAAGACAATAATTAATCTATTTGTTTGTACTGAAACAATTTTTTTTTATTTTGGCAAAAAAAAAAGTTTTACTATGAAAAACGCAAATAACTGGCTTAACTCGTATCCCCTATACTCTTACCTTAACCTTAAGAGGTAGCATGCTTACCTTTTATGATTCCACAATGGTGTATCCTATAAAATAAAATAGGGTCTTAGTAAAATCCTTCAAGGAACGACTGATACCTTTCATGGTAAACGAGGTGTACATCACAAACTGATACGTGGCGGTCGCCAACATAATCAGTACAGAGAACTGAATCAAAGTCAATCACGTGATAAATTAAAATATGGGGTCTCGTTAAGGTCCCAGGTTCGATTCTCTTGTCCACTTTGTAATTTTTTACAGAGTTTTTTTTTTACTATTGTGTCCCACTTCCTGTTCAGGCTTATCATGTACTAACTACTTTAGTGAGTTAGAGATGAGAAAGGTTAAATTTAGAAGAAGTATACTTGCATTTGCTTGGAAGGCGAGTGTAAAACTCTATAGGAAAAACCACCCTTACTACAACCGACTGGGATTCAAACCCCCCCGATCTCTCTGCCGTTGGCAGTCTAGTCTGTTGTGAGAGTGACGCCTTAGACCATGCAGCCACCGAAGCAGGTGATAAGTTTGTTTTTAGGTCAACACTAAATTCTACCCTCCTCATCCCTCCATTACTGTAAATATATGGACAGCCCGGACGGGTAGCAAAACGCGTTGTACAATACACAACTAGAAGGAGGTATAATTTATAGGAAGTGTTACCGCATTTGTTTGAAGGTAGAGTGGGAAATCATTTAGGGGAAAAATGTATCAGTACCTATACCCAAGTGGAGCTCGCATTCCCCCCTCTCCCTCCCCAACCTGCCTTTCAATATCAAATCTCACAAGCCCAGACTGACACCTTTTCCCGTGCGTCCACCGGCGCAGATATAAAATAATAATTTTTACTCTGACAGTTTTTAATAATATATTTTATGTTTGCACTGCGTCTTACTACCCATCCGGACTGTCAGAATATATTGCGTTACTAGGGTTGTGATGAGTAAGGTAGAGTTTAGAGGAAGTGTACCTGCAATTTTTTTAGATAACTTAGGAAAACCATTTATAGAAACCACCCGGCCGAGATTATAAACCCCATCTTCCCTCAAATCAGTCCGTTGTGACTGTGACACCTTTGTCTGTCTAAGCACTATTTCATCAATGTTTACAGCGGAAATTAATAATTGTTTTAGATTTTAATTTTACCATCATACCGTGTGACTCGACTAAATAACGAAAAGAGTGAGAACAAACGAAAATTTACAATGTTATTCGTTAGGATTTTTGATTCATGGCATTGAAACTAATGGAATGGAACTGTCAATTTCATCGGCCTAGAAGCACCCTTTACAATAGAGCTACGGTAGGTCCGTACTTGACTTCGTCCGGTTTACGTAGAAAAAAAAATGGTCACCACAAATTATACATATAGGCCTATATCTGGTAAAATATGTTAGAGGTGACACATTTCATATAAATTCATCTCTGGGGAATATTTTGTGATTACTCGCTCTCCAATATCCACCTTCCTTTGCATACTCTCTTCATCGTAAAACACTACTTCCTACACGCAGGTTATCACACTTTATTTTAATTTTAATTTGTGGACTATTCAATTCAAAAATTTATATCTACACTCTACTAACAAAATAGGTCAAGAGTGCTGCCTGCTTGAAGGGGATATGTCCACATATTTCATTATTTCTTTTAAGAAAATCATTTATTGAGCTTCAAAACGACTCAATCCAAAAAATTACCTTTAAAGCTTTAGGATGGTACAGGGGAAAAGGGGGAAAGTTCAATTTTAACTCGAACTGAGTGAGTGCTGCCATCTGTTAGACAATCATAAGACCTTTCTCATGCACTTTAGCTTATGGTTAAAACTAAAATAGGTCTCTGTCATATCTAAATTCATTGAAAAAAATCTATTTGTTGGGGTACTTATGGTGTTTGAGATATAAATAAAAGTTGCAGTCTTGAAAAATGAGTGTAATGTTACTTTCCATTTTTTTATCCTTGTACCCTCCAATTATTGGTATTCTCTTAAAACAGAGGGGTTTATAAAATGCGCTTCTCACAATTTTACCTTAATCTCAGAATTTTAGGAATTTTTGCGTGACATATTTTTGATACACTTTGTTTTTGTGTGCATCGCGTCTAACTATCCGTCCGGGCGATCCGCATATATACACTGATGGGGTGGGGATGAGGAATGTAGAATTTTGAAGGAATGTACTCGCATTTTCTTGAAGGGAAAGTGGGAAACAATTTAGGAAAAAAAATACCCTCGGCACATTCGACCGAGATTCGAACCTAGATCTCTCCTTCACCGGCGGTCCAGTCTATTGTGAGAGTGACGCCTTAGACCCGGAGTGGGTAATCCAATCGCCACAAGTGGCAAATTGGCCATAAAAGTGTGGTGGATTTGAATTTGCCAATTCTCATAGTAAAGTAAACTTTTTCTTAACGGCGTGTGCTGGTTGTAACTTTATATTTACCGGTGATCGAATGGTATAAGGTGTCACTATCGCAATAAACTAGACTGCCGATGCCAGGGAAATCGGGGCTCGATTCCCGGTCGGGTGTACTGAGTGAGGTTTTCCCCTAGATGGTTTTCCACTCTACCTCCACGCAAATATGGATACACTTCTTCTAAATTCAACCTATCTAGCTCTAATTCACTAGCGTAATTAGTATATATGCGTATAGCCCAAACGGGTAGTAAGATGCGCTAAAAAGACTTGATATTTCTTGCGTATTATTGGAATCAACCCGCTTTCTGAATGAGTCCTTGACGCAACACTGCCTTTCAACACTCACCTCGGGTGACCTGGTGGTCTAGAGGTAAGGTGTCAGACTTCTGTACTGGGCGTTCGCGGTTCAATCCTCGGTAACGGCACAGATTTGTCTGATTTCCACACCCTTCCTTCACCTCTGAAGAGACGTGTATTAATCACAACTTGTGAATGTGTGGAATGCCTGGTTTCCACCGTGGTTCGGATCCCACGTTATACTGTAGGTCCTCCATTTCATCTCACAATCACCCTACCATTACACATTAGCGTAAATGCGTATAACCTGAACGGGTAGTAAGACGTGGTACTACTACTACTACTACTACTACTAATAATAATAATAATACCTCCACCACCTTTGCCACCAACACTTAGTTTCATCTAGGCCTATTCCTTCAAACAAAATGATTTGTCATTTTCATTTTTCATGTATTAGAGGTATTTAACGTGCACTGTTTGAACCGACTGATTATATCATCACACGACTTATAAACTAACATAAATCCAGAACAGACACAACACCCAGCCCCCTGTCATTAATTCATCACTCCGATGGTGTTTACTCACATATCACCAACTACACATTTTTCGGCCATGCCAGGAATCTAACCCTGGACCCTCAGCTTAGTAAACAGACACGATACCGACTGAGCTAAGGTGTCGGACAAAAGGATCGCCAAATTTTTCATTAAATTATCTTGCATTTTCAATTCGAACTCTCATCATTTGCGTGTGAGACAGTTGTAACTGTGTAGTTCAAGTGTACATGTTTTTAAATAAACTTGTTCAAACAGTGTTTTTTTTAAATGTTCGATTAAGCAACACAACTTCTCAATTTTTACATGGTTTGGTGAATTTCACTTCTCATTAGCCACACCTGTGGTTGCATTGAAAGATATGTTGTCCACCTTTGCCTTAGACCATACGACCAATGAAGTAGGTTTAGTTGTTTATTCGAAAATATATTACCCTAAATAAAAACAGCCCGACGCCTTAGCTCAGTCGGTAGCGTGTCCGGCTATTGAACTAATGGTCCCGGCATGGCCGAAAATTCATCATTGATGAAAATATGGGTTTACCCTTTCACAGTAATAAATTAACGGCTGGGGCCTGGATGTTGTGCCTGTCCTAGTCTTGAGTTAGATTATAAGGTATATGAAGCTACGACAGGACTAGCAAGTCGGTGGTTGAAAATATATTACTTGAATAAAAAACTGACCCAGTTCACAGGCTGGAAACAGTAATGGATGTAAAACCTTAAATAAAAACAACACATTTTGTCAACATTTCCGACGACCTTGAATTGAACCAAAGTTTCTCATACAACGAAGAAACCAATAATATGATACCTTTATTACTGTGACACGGCTACAGAAGCGTGATACTGCCATCCAATTAAAATTACGGGTGATTAGTACAGTAATTAGTATGTATACACAAGCTCTATGAATATGCCTTTGACGAGTTTCAGAACACAATGCGTGTGCCACCTCCACCCCCACTCTCCTTTCCCCCCTCCCGCTCACCTGTTTCCCCGCCATCAGCGCAGAATCGTTGATTCAGCGGGCTCGTCTATTACAGGTAATTTCGTGGTTGCGGCATCAGCACCCGACTCTAAAAGTTGTACTGCAGGTGCATTCTAGCGTTGGATTAGCCATAACACTCTCAATAACTCACACATATAAACATTTGGTTTATGGAACTGGTTGTAACGTCCCAGTTAAAGGAGCATTCCTGCCGTACTTGGGGGCCCTTGCCCCATTTGGAGGACTTTTGGAACATTTATGCCTCTTTATTTGTTTTTTCATTACTTCGTTTAAGGGGTGTTCGAAGTCCACACTTTCGATTCGAAGCGAAGTCGATTAGAATATATGAAGCATCTCCGAAGCTGAATCGAGGTTAGAATATTTTATAAAAATAATGTTCTATGTTTAAAATATGTATACAACTTAATAAACAAAATATTATATATTCCGACAACTTATCTCAGTCGGCAGCGTGTCTATATACTTAGTAAAGGGTCCTGGGTTAGATTCCCGGCATGGCTGAATAATCTGTCAGTAAAATGTGTGTTTACCCTTTCAAATTTATTAATTAATGGCTGGGGGGCTGGATGTTGTGTTTGTTCGAAATTTAAGTTAGTTTATAAGTCGTGTACTGATATAATCAGTCGTTTCAGAAAGTGCACGTTAAATACTTCAAGTAAACGAAAAAAATTAAATGTTATAAAAGGGTTTGATTGCAAAATTAAATACACACCTGCTAAGTTTAACAACCAGGTATTTTTATTGTAGTTCCTCTTATCATCCGTATGGGCTACCTGAATTTAATTACACTCTGATGTGCAAGGAAGTTAGAATTTAGAGGAAAGGTACCTACATTTGGGTGGTGGGAGATTGTAAAACCATTTATGGAAAAACTCTATAATTACACCTGGCCGGGATTTGAATCCTGGCCTCGTCACAGGCGTGCCAGACTAGATGATTTTGAATATCGAATGACCTCAAGCTACGGATACAGCCGTCTCTGACATCGTTCACTTATTTGAAAAATTACAAAAGGGCACGGGCATCAAACCCCAGATTTTCGGCTTAGCATGCCGATGTTCTAACACTGAACTATCCAATATCCGTCCCATACTCAGAAATAAACTACGGGCGAAGAATTACTGAGGCTAAAGCGGATCCTAAATAACTCTATGTTAGAGCATTGGCGTGCTAAGCCAAGGGTACTGGGTTTGATTCCCGTGGTTTTATCACACAGATCTTCATTTGACACAACGTTTGACCACCTTATACCCGATATTTTCCTTAGGCATTTGTTGATAAACGTGGACAGTCCATGCCATCTCCACTTGCACCATCTACCCAAATGGACGGGATTCTGGCTGTTTTGTTCCACAGCTGTTGCATTTATTACAGACACACAAATAATCTTCAATGAATAACCGTCAACTATCATCTTCGGTGTTTCAGTTACAGAAATGGTCTTAACACTATGATGGTCGTAGACACAGTACGAATGGCTTGAAGCCTAATTTAAGACAAGGCGGGATTGCTAATGCATGTTGAGACTATTGAAACCATCATACACGTTTAAAATTCATGAAAGTCTTGAAAAAGTCATGAAATGGGTCTTTGGCCTTGAAAGTATACAGTTAGCTTTTAAATCATTAGTTTTTATGAGCCAAGTACATTGTGCCGCTGTGAATAGTATTTTTTTAAAATACTTTAACTGACATTTACAACTAATCCCCAGTGATGACATATTTCATAAATGGTAAAATCTTAACAATCATAATTTATGAAATGTTAAAACGAAAATATTAACTTGAGGAAATAGCTAATACATTTTTTTAGCCCTTTTTGGTAATTATTATTTATAAGTAATAATAAAATCAATGAAATATGGTTTATAATTCGGTAGACATGCCGCAAAGAACAATGATAATGGTTATGAATATTCATTCTTCATTTTGTTTAAACAATATTAATTTGAAAATGACCCGCCTCGGTGGCGTAGTTAGCTAACGCGCTAGTTACGTTGAGCTAGACTGCCGAGGACGGGGAGATCGAGATTCGAATCTCGGTCGGGTGAACTGGGTGTAGTTTTTCCTAAATGGGTTTACACTAGTCTTGCACGCAAATGCGGGTTCACTTCTTCTAAATTCGACCTTCCCAATTCTTAATCCATTAGCGTAATTAGTACCTAAGCGAATAACCCGAACCGTTAGTAAAACGTGGTGCTAAATAAATAATAAATACATAATAAATTTGCAAATTTAAAAAAAACATGAATTGGCCTGAAATTGAAGCCTGGCCGCCCGCGTGGCAGGCGAGCATTCTACCACTAAACCACCGATGCTAATAGTTCAGTTAGGCAAGTCTTGATAGTGGGGTTGGCTATATTCATAATAACTCTTAAGTTTGAATTTTATTGACCATCTGATCGCTAGTGGGATGATTTTTTTTTTCACACTTCTTGATCAGACTGTTGATTAACTATTGCTTTTTTTCCCCATTGCCACATGCATGGCCTTATCTCCAGTTGTATGGATTATTATTATTACTATTCGCACCAAGTCTTACTACTCCGTTCGGGTTATACGCACTTACGCCAATGTGTAATGGTAGGGTGATTGTGAGATGAAATGGAGGACCTACAGTTTAACGTGGGATTAGAACCACGGTGAAGGCCTGGCATTCCTCACATTCACAAATTGTGATTAATACACGTCTTGTCAGAGGTGAAGGAAGGGTTTGCCAATCAGATAGATCTGTGCCGAGACCGAGGATTGAACCCCGGAAGCACAGAAGTCCGACACCTTACCCCTAGACCACCAAGTCACCGACCAGTTGGATGGAAGTCTGGATGATTTGGTTCCGCAGTTCTTCATCAAGCTTCTCTTGAGTAACTTCTGCAGCTTCTTCCATCGCTACTTGCATCGCTCTATTTCCAGTTGGATGGACTTCTAGATGATTTTCCTCTGCAGTTCTTTATCAGGCGTTGTTGATTAACGTTCGCAGTTTCTTCTATCGCCAATTGCATCGCCTTATCTTCAGTTGAATGGGTATATGGTTGGTTATGACAGACAGATATAACATTTATTAAGGACGTACAAATAATATTCAATGAATAACCGTCAACTATCAGCTTCGGTGTTTCAGGCACATAAAGGGTCTAAACACTATGATTGATGGTCGCAGACACAGTACGAATGGCCTGAAGCCTAAAGGCCCGTTCCCACGGTGCGTGCTTGGACAGATTTGGCTCGCATATTGCGTTATCTAAGGTCGTGAGACCTAAAGATGCGCGTTGGCTTGGTACGGCTCGGGCGTTCCCGTGAATTGTCGGTAAATGCTTGAAACATCAAAGGCCTGTAGTTCGTCTGATGACGATCCAGCAGTCCGCCGTATGCCGTGCCAGTATCGTGCCATATCCACAGACACGAGTAGAGCAAATCATTCGTCGTGGGGATGGTTAGGTTCGTCAATCTACGAACCACAGGCTCGCGGATCTACAAACCACGAGCCGTTCGCAACTTGCCGTACAACAGGTCGTGGGAACAAGGATTAATATAAGGCAAGAAGAGATTGCTCATGAATGTTGAGAAGATTGAAACCATCATATACGTCTAAAAGTCATAAAAGTCGTGAAAAAGTCATGAAATGAGACTTTGGCCTTGAAAGTGTACAATTATCTTTTAAATCATGACATTTTATGAGGGAAGTTCACTGTGCCGATAAGAATTGTATTTTTTAAATACTTAACTAAAAATTAACTGACATTTACAGCTTATCCCCAGTGATGACATATTTCTTAGCAATCATAATTTATGAAATGTTGAACGAAAATCTTAATTTGAGGAAATCGATAATAAGTACATTTTGGTTAGCCCTTTTTAGTCATTATTTATAGCTAGTGATAAATTCACTACAATGTGTCTTACATAATTCTGTTGACATGTCTCATAGAACATTGAAAGCGGTTATGCGTTTGCACTCTTCATTTTGTTGAAATAGTATTAATTGTGAAAATAGGTGACCTGGTGGTCTAGAGGTAAGGTGTCAGACTTCTGTGCTGGGAGTCCGGGGTTCAATCCTCGGTCCTGGTACAGGTTTTTCTGATTGTCAAACCCTTCCTTCACCTCTGACAAGACGTGTATCACTCACAACTTGTGACTATGAGGAATGCCAGGCCTCCACCGTGGTTCGGATCCCACATTAAACTGTAGGTCCTTTCATTTCATCTCACAATCATCCTACCATTACACATTAGCGTAAGTGCGTATAACCAGAACGGGTAGTAAGACGCAGTGGTAATAATAATAATTATTTGAAAATTTAAAAGGCTGCATCGGCCGGGAATCGAACCCGGGCCGCCCGCGTGGCAGGCGAGCATTCTACCACTGAACCACCGATGCTTATGTAATTAATGGGCAAAGTCTTAATATTGAGATTTGCTATGTAAATAACTTTCAGTTTGAATTTGATTGACCATCTGATCGCTAGTTGGATGGACTTCTTGATGATTTTTTTTAAATAGTTCTTCTTTAGGAATCTGTTGATTAACGTTTGGAGTTTCTTCCATCGCCAATTGCATCGTCTTATCTCAAATTAGTTGGACTTCTAGTTAATTATGTCAATCAGCCGGTGGTAAGGGGAGATTGCTCATGCTTATTGAGATGATTGAAAGAATCAGATACGTATTCAAGACATGAAAGTAAAAAAAAGTAATGAGATAAGATTTTGATCTTGAAAGTAATTCAAAAGTCACGCAATTCATTTTTTAGGTGATGAATTTATGTGATCCAAGTCCATTGTGCATATAAGAAGACATTTTTTAAATAATTTACCCAAAATTAGTTCACATTTTCAACTAATCCCCAGTGATAACATATTTCATAAAACATTTTAGAAAACATTCTAACTCGCTCTTTAGTAAGGAGTGAATAAATATAAGTTAAGACTTGGATATTGTTATTTAAAAATTGAGATTATATAATTTCAAATTAAAGAATTTATAAATGTGAATACTAGGGATCAATCCCTGTACAACAGAAGACGATGATTTCAGATAAGTTTCAGATATAACTCAACCTTTTCATTAAATCTAACTAACTTTCAATTTATATAATTTAATCAAAACTATTGACATGGGATGTTAACTATATTTTAACTTGTGGTTTTAAATAAGTTTTATTTTTCACTTTTATATTAAACTAGGCTTACATTGGAATTTTTATATGTTATGAATTATAGTTTGACCATTTGACTCTTTTAAATGTCCAATTATTGAGTCAATAAATATTTTAAATTTAATGAAAATTTGTTTTTAGATAAGTGTTATTCCAAGAGTGTAAATAATTTGTCTAGGTTCTTCTCTTGTACAGGGATTTATCCCTAGTATTCACATTTATCAATTCTTTAATTCAAAATTATATCATCTCAATTTTTAAAAAACAATATATGTCTTAACTTATTATATATTTCATAAACTATACATTCTTAGAAATCAGAATTTATCATATTTTGATTAAAAACCTCGCTATAAGGGAATAGCTATTAACTATTTTTTAGCCTTATTTTGTCATGAATATTTATGTATAGGTTAAGAAAAAGCCAATAAAATATGGTCTACATAATTCAATAGGCATCCTAATATACAACTTGGTTCATGTAATAGCGAAGTGCGTTTAATAACGCTGTGATGTCATATGATTTCTTTGAAATGTTCATACAATACACTTTTCATAGTCGGTTTGTCCAGCGTTTAACCAACAATACCGATTGTAATTTACAAGGTGATCTAAAGGAATTAAGTTTGATTAATTTCTTATGATTTGTAAATGCCTGTTTTAAGTTTTAGCAGCATTGCTAAGAGTATGCAATAGCGTAGGGGTTTCCAAGCTTGGGGGTCGTAACCCCCCTTTCGGGGAGGTGGCATGTTTTAAAGTGATTGTGATGATTATAGAATGGTGTCAAAATTAAAAATTAATATTATGTTAGTTGTTAAATGCTAAAAAACTGCTAAGTTACTGTATAAGTTCACCCGCCTCGGTGGCGTAGTTGGCTAACGCGCCAGTCGTGTTGAGCTAGACTACCGAGGACGAGGAGATCGAGGTTCGAATCTCGGTCGGGTGAACTGGGGGTGGCTTTCCCTAAATGGCTTTCCACTCTCCCTCCACTCAAAAGCGGGTTCACTTCCTCTAAATTCAACCTTCCCAATTCTTAATCCATTAGTGTAATTAATACTTAAGCGTAACCCGAACGGGTAGTAAGACGCGGTGCTAAGTATTATTATTATTATTATTATTATTATTATTATTACTGTATAAGCTAATTTTAGCTACTAAACTTTAACATTAGCTTGGCGACTTATTTTACTGTAGCAGTCTCGTGTTTGGACGAGGGTCGAAGCACGCGTATTTTCCAAAATACCGACTGGGATTTTTTTTTATCTAGCACCGCGTCTTACTATCCGTTCGGTTTATACGCTAAGTATTAATAGTGCTGATAGATTAGGAATTGGGAAGATTGAATTGAGAGGAAGTGAACCTGCATTTGCGTGGAGGGAGAGTGGAAAACCATTTAGGAAAACCCGACCGAGATTCGAACCTCGATCTCACCGTCCTCAGCAGTCTAGCACAATACAAAACTAGCTTGTTAGCCAACTACGACACCGAGGCGGGTCATTGGGATTGTTAGTTCTCTTTCGATACATCTTAGTTGCATTCGTATAGTAATTTTGTAAGATATTTATAATGATTAATCAATCACGTGAGCTTAACATCACACCTGTTTAGTTTGTCAGTGATGAGGCTGGGGTTCAAATTCCGACCGGAGGTACTGGGGGGGAGGGAGAGTGACTTTTCTTAAACGATTTCCCCCATCTCCATCCACGCAAATATAGGTACTTTCTTAGCACCGTGTCTTACTACCCTTTCGGGTTATACATTTATGTACCAATAGCAATAATGATTTTTAGGGATGGAGAAGGCTATTTACACATGAAGTGTACCCGCATTTGATTGGAGAGACAGTGGAAAACCATTTTGGGAAAACCACCCTCAGTACACCCAACCGAGATTCGAACCTCCATCTCCCCGTCATCGGCAGTCTAGCCTACTGTGAGAATAGCGCGTTAGACCACGCGTCCACCGAAGCGAGCTAGAGGTACATTTCCTCTAAATTCCACCTACCTCAAAGTTGTAATTAAATGTGGATAGCCCGGAAGGATATTAAGATTAAGTGAAAATGAATAAGATTCAGTGAAAATAATACTTTCAACACCAAACACCAATGTCTTTATATATGAGGTAAAAGTATGAGGACAGCCTAGAGAACGTGCCCCCGTATTCGCGTGGAAAGAGAATGGGAAACCCATGTTCGTCAGGCCGAGACTCGAACCTTGGTCTCCCCGTCATCGCCAATCCAAGTGACTGTGATAATGACGTACAGTGTTTATCATCTCCTCTACACACGATTTATTCTGTTTCCTTAAAACTTACCTTCATCACGTTTTTTTTGTAAAATAAGGGCGATAGTTTATATTGCTTGTAACCTACAGATTAGCATTAATACTTACTAGTGCAGAAGTTTCATCTTTTAGAATAAAACGCAAGCCTAGTATTTAATAACTGGCTTTAATTAAGATATGTTAATTTCCAATTGGTGGAAAGTTAAACATATGATGTAGCTTTGGTAGCAGTGAAAACTATGTATGGCGTTAGATGTGAGTGAATATAGTTCCTTCCAAATCTGTTATTTACTGTAGAAAATTGTTAGTAGTAAATCATTGACTGCTTTAAGCTTAAGAGGATACCCAAGACATTTCACCAAAATAGTGTTGTTTTTAGGTATATCGCTAAGAATAAGTTGGGGATAACATTTATGCATTTGTATTCTTCATGTGGTTGAAATAATATTAGAGTTGAACATAGATAAAAAGTTGCATCGGCCGGGAATCGAACCCGGGCCGCCCGCGTGGCAGGCGAGCATTCTACCACTGAACCACCGATGCTTGTTGACGATTATGAGCAAAATCTTGATAGTGAGTTTGGCTATGTACAAAATAACTAGTCTGAATTTAATTGACTGTTAGATCTGTTGGTATAATAAAAATTTCTAAACGCCATGATGAGACGATAGAAATATTTCATATCCTCATTGCAATTTTTTTTTCACCCTTAGCCTTCATTTTAAATCAAAATTTAGTGAAGATAGTTTAAACGGTTTTTATAAAACTATAAGATTTGTTTTGATTCTAACTTAAGTTTGGTGGTCATCGTTTGCATGGGGTGTCTGTTTATGGAGGAACATATAAAAACATTTATTAATTAATAAAATTGAGGAAATCAATTATGTACAGTATTACAGTAGATGACCTACCTGTTAAAATAAATAAAATGCACACGCCATTTGTAATTTTCTGAAACATTTGAACGTCACTTTATACCCCTTGTTTATCCTGTAAAATAGCAAAATTACCTCACATTATCCCACTATGGTATAGTTTATAAGAAATTGTCATAGTGTAATCCGTCAAGTTTAGTCTACTACCTTTCTGGATAAACGGAGTGTACTTTATTTGATTTAGTAAAAGCTAGAAAAACAATTTACCCTTTTTCTAAAAAAATTACTTTATATTGGATATTCGATGCACAGTAGGACCATTTTATAATGTATACAATAATAAGTATTTTTTTTAGTACCTCAAGACTATCAATACTTTTCAACTAAACAAGGCCGTACAAAGAAGGGTATTCTGGGGGCTCATCCGAATTTTTTTTATGAATAATCTAAATAATCCTAAAATTGCTCCTGGAATTTGGCTTTCTAAGCTAAAACCTGGATTAATTTAAAATGCATTTATTTTCTAGTTAAATAATGACAATACTATATCAGTTTGTTTGCCTTTGTAATTCGCTACTCAAGAGTGACGCCGCCGCTCCCCCCCTAAAAATTAATATATTTTAAAGGGATATTTATATTTTCAATCCTAAAGCTCTCACAATTAAAAGATTTAATCCTTAACAAGGTAGCGTGGCCGAGCGGTCTAAGGCGCTGGTTTTAGGCACCAGTCCGAAAGGGCGTGGGTTCGAATCCCACCGCTGCCAGTATTTTTTTAAATGTCATGAAACATTGTAAATTATCAATCCAACTATGTTCCGCAATCGTTTTACTTTTTTGTTTGTCTTTTTACATTTATCTTAGAAATATTATCTATCAAGTTGCTGCTCAAAATAATTTTTTTAAGATTATACAGATAAGATACGTTTAAAATGTTTTAATATGGTGATTAATTGATTCAAAGGTCAAGATGTATCTTAAATAATACTAATTTTAATATGTTTGATTACTCGTTTTACCTAAATCAAGATACAGAGTGTTCATAAAGACACGAGAAAGGGGAAATGATATCTGATTCAACGTGTTTTGTCTCATTTAAAATCTGAAGGTTTTGCATATAGTTAGCATAGTAAACATGCCTTCATATATCACCATTATTTTCTGACATAACCTTATAAAAGTCAATATAAGGTGGGGATGTAGGTAATTCGAAAAAAAGAATGTGTTTTTGGAGTTTTTAAAGCAATTTTTTTTGTCAAAAAAATAAAAAATCGTGTCATTACAAACATAAAGATTAATTTTCTTCACATAGTAACCTTAACATTTTTTGAATTTCAATTAAGGGTGTCCAGGAATTTTATGACAACTCTTTCTCTTCATTTAAAAAGTTTCTCATCTAATGCCGCTTTGCTCATGACAGATATTCAACAACTGTTGAAGCCATCATGTTGATAAAATTAAACCATATGTTTCTACTGGAGCACTATTTTATTTATTTTAGAGTAAACAAAGTTTTGCTATAAAAAGTAGACAAACACTGACCTTTTTGACGTGACCCCTCTTTAAGTGGTATAGTTATAACATTTTAGAAAACGTTCTAAAAAATGGTTGAAAGTAATGAGTGGTTATAGTAAAAGTTAAGACTTAGTTAAGTTGATCTAGAAAAATATATACAAATTAATTTTATAAATTAAACATTTAATAAAATGGTAGATGTATTAAGTGAAATTAACAAGCACAAAAATGTATGATTTAAATAGAATTTTGGTGAATAAAGATAATGTAAGATATGAACATTTATATAAAATTATAATGCATCATCAACTAAAATATCAATCTCAAACGAGTTGATGAAAAGTTAAAAACATAAGTTGACACATTAAAATATTAATACAAAAATATAAGATACAATATATTGTGATGCGAACAATGTTCTTAAGTCCAGATATGTTGATGAATAAAAGAATAAAAACTAGGTTAACATCTGCCAAACTGCCAAACAAATTAAATGAAGTAGTTATGTAATGTGGAATAATCCAAGTCTTATCTGTATCTTTTTCCCATTACTCCTTTTTGTTTATTCACCAAAATTATATTTAAATTATACATTTTTGTGCTTGTTAATTTCACTTAATACATCTACCACTTTATTAACTGTTTAATTTATAAATTAATTTTTATCCATTTTTCTAGATCATCTTATCTAAGTCTTAACCTTTATGGTATAATTATCTTGACTCATCTGAGGAGTTTTCTTTGTTGAAGTGTTCTGCTAACCTTAGAAATGACCATAGCTAATGTACCTTTAGTTCACCACAAGAGGACCCTCTTCAGAGGCGTCACATTCGTGTTGGACTGGCCTGCTGATGACAGGGAGATCGGGGTTCGAATCACATTTGGTTCTACTGAGGGTGGTTTTTACTAAATTGTTTTTCACTTTCCTTCCACGCATATACCGGTAGATTACCTTTAAAATGCTTCCTCCCTCATCCCTACCCCATTATAGTAGTTATCAAACGTATAACCTGGACAGGTAGTATGACACGGTGCTAAAAACAACCTGAAAGGTATCAAGCTTTCCATAGATGATTCCACTATGGCGCATCTTATAGGATAGGGTCATAGTGTTGTATGTCAAGGTAAGACTTATACCTTTCAGTGTGAATGGAATGTACAAGTAAATCTGTAAATTTAGTATTTTCTTGTATTTTTAATCACATTTTTAGGTATTTAATAACACAATCTTTAGCAGAAATATCAAATTTAGTTCATTTTTATAAGTTTCCAGACTTAATGGACACATTATCATTATTATTCTATAGCACTAATTTGTAAAACCAATCATTTGAATATTCTTTACGTTTAATATGTTTGTATTAATATAACTTGTATTAATATATAATTAACTAATTAATAAATACTCTCTCATGATTTTTTTAATAAGTGGACTATTTAAATTTTTTGAATCGTCCTTTTTATCTTTGTTTCAAATGTTTTATTTTTTAATTTTAATTTGTTGAAGTTTAGTTGTCGTTTTGTGATTGAATGGGATTTTATTATTTGGTGTATTTTATTATTTTAAAATTTGTTTGAAAGCATTGTGTACAATAGCAAATGCAAATATTATATTAAAATGACAGGGCGAAATATAATTCAATTAAAAAATAATTATTTTCTGTTTTCGTTGCTTCATCATGATTGCCTAGTATTATAGTTTTGTGTTTTACCACCACGTTTCGCCGCCTCCCGCCTAGGCTTTATGAATGTTGTATTTATTTATCTGACGTATTTAACGTTCATTTTCTGAACCGAATGATTATATCAGCACACGAGAATTTCTATGAGCGAAAGCGAAAGGGCCTACCAATTTTACCGGGAAAGGGATTTTCATATATCTTATAGGGGATATTTTACATGTCACAATCGACATGGGACCGACGGTATTAGTTCCATTAAATCAGTTGAAATAATTTTACAGAAATAATAAGTTAAAATCTTTCCGTCTTACATCTTTAGTAGTACCTAGCTACATTTTATTAACAGGAGATATATTGTTGAGTGATAAGTGCTGGTGAGGCTATGTGAGCAGTTAAGGTGTAAGTGTAGGGGACGCGAGAAAAGGCCAGTGTTTTTGCAGTTTTTATAGCAACATTTTTTTTGGCCAATACTAATAAAATATTGCTTCACTAGAAAAACATAGTTTAATTCTCTACATATAGTAATATTTAACATTTCTTTACTATCTGTCATGAGTATAACGGCATTAGAGAAGAAACTTAAACTTAAAATTCCAAGACACCCTAGCCGGATATTAAATAACTGTTGATGTCACATTATGAAGAAAATTAAATTTTATGTTTCTACTGAATAAATATTTTATTTCTTTTGAACAAAATAAATGTTTGAATACAAAAACTTCAAAAACGCCGATTTTTCTCGCTTCTCCTACACTCTCACCTTAAGTTTACAGACTCACTTTAGAGGCTGGAGTTCGATCCTGAGCCGTTTGATTTTGATTTCCCATCCTCTTTTCAGATCATTTCTATTCCATTTCTTTACATTTATTCTTCTTCGCCATGCCACGTTTATTAAATAACTAGTTTTATTTACTAAGCACTGCACATCTAAGCACATTACTTAAACATAATAGTATCTAATTGGACTATTAGTAATTTAATATATAATCTGGCTGATCGTTGATCAATCTTCACCTCCCTCAAACACCCTGATTTGTCTACATAAGAAGTCTCCTCACCCTTTCTTCAAGCAAATGTTCATTCATTTTCTTTTATTTTCACCCCTCATCGCTTCCTACATAAATATCTCTTGTAATGTCCCAACTTGTGAACCCTATGTTGTTTTTTAAAAGGAGGGATGAGACTGCAGTTTTGAATATTTTACTATTATTTTATATTTTAAATTCGGGAATTCTATTTGTCTTATAATACTATTTTAATTTTACATTTTAATTTTAGAATATCTAAGCCCTTCAGGCAGTTTAAAAGTCAATACATTTATTTTATATTAAATGTACTTACCGGATGGATTGGACGATGAAACAATAGGAAGACCTGATACAGCTCAGAGTTTTTGCTCTAAGAGAAATACACCTTTTCCTCACTAGAGAGCGGTGGCTTTGTCCTGCCAACCAGAAAGCTAGGATTTAAACTGCACTCATGTTATAGGTCGAGATTGTTTGGCTACTCGGGTGCAATCTACGATGTCATCAGAATTTGAAAAAAAGACGCGAGGAAGAAACGAACTCTCACTAATACCCGATAAGGAGACGCGCAGTGACCAACAAGGCGACAATACGTGTGTTATGCATCGTCACATATTTTAATAATGATATAGTATGTACGGTGAACAGCGTTGTATAAGCTTAAATTGTTAATGATTATAGTAATAACACATAAAATAATATATTTCAACAATAAATCAATATAAAAGTGATCAAGGTATATTTATTCTATAAGTGAGAATTTCCTTATATGATAATCGCGTCGATACGAGAAGCTTAGCTAGTCGGAGTCAAATATCAATATTATGAGTCATCTTTGTGAGTTCTACATTTGTCGCCCAACTAAGGAGCATTACATCGTCGTAGGTGGAAGAAGAGGAGTTCTTCAATTGGAGCCCAACAGTGGGGCCTTCATCATGTAGGCCATTCTAAGAATTTTTCAATTGCAGCCCAATGAGGGGCTTTTATAGAATTTTACAATTGGCGCCCAACGTGGGGCTTTTCTAGAGTTTTACAAATTGTACCTAACGTGGGGCCTTCATCATATAAGTAATTCTAAGAATTTTTCAATTGCCGCCCAACGAAGGGCTTTTCTAGAGTTTTACAATTGCCGCCCAATGAGGTGCTTTTCTAGAGTTTTTCAATTACCGCCCAACGAGGGGCTTTCATAGAATTTTACAATTGGCGCCCAACGTGGGGCTTTTCTAGAGTTTTACAATTGGTGCTCGACGTGGGGCCTTCATCATATAAGTCATTCTAGGAATTTTACAATTGCCGCCCAACGAGGGGCTTTTCTAGAGTTTTACACTCTGTTACCTGCTTGGTAAATTTCAAGGGGCTGCGTTGTATAGGTGGAATATCCAGTCTCACAAGCTTGAAATAACCCTTCCCCAACTCTTAGGACCTGAATGCTCCCACTCCTCACTATAACATTTATTCTCTGCATCGTTAACTCTTCTAGGATGCTTATTTACCTCCTGATATTTACCCTTAAATATTTGGGAAATTAGCGCTTCTATACCTGATTATAATAACTTATATGTATAGTTAACTTTTTTAGGCTGCTTGTTTGCCTCCTATCACAGCGTTTTCTTTCAACTTTGAAACCCGAGCACTCCCACCCTTCGACTACGACTTCTTAAGCACAATGCACACGTGTTATATAGTGTGTTTTTTTTATTCAATAAATCCGCCCGTGCCAAAATGTGTAAAACCATCCCTTGGCGTGTTCACCTAACCCTCCCAACTTCTTGTTCGCACCAGACTTCCTGAACAGCAGTCGTCCATTAAACGGCTTCTCAAAGTGTTTTCGCGAAAGTTGCCTTCCCGTTCCAGAAACTAATGGTAGTTCCCACTCTTCTAACTTGCTGATAGAGACAGAGAGCGCTAGCGAAAGAAAAAACTCACGTGTCGACCACTTTGATTGATGCTCACCCTCTCACACGCTGATATCGGCCTGTTGGGGGTAGGGGGAAATATGGTGGATAGGGGTTTCAATATATTAATATCCGTAACCCTCCGCACCTTTTTTTGTATTTTTTCGAAACTAAAAGAAAACATCAAACGATACATTTATACTTGTCGCTGGCCTGATATGGTAGGATGTTGTCAGGAAGAACAGTACCCGACGTTATAAAAGTTACAAAAATCTGAAACTTGAAAACACAATATGGTGGATGCAACATAACAATTGGGTTCTAGAGAGCTGAAATTTTGTATGGATGCTGTGGAGTATGCACTCTTAATTATAAAAATCCGAAACTTGAAAAAATTAGAACCCGATAACCTGACTCTACCTCCTGTTATGAAAAATCTAAAAATCGATATAAACAACAGGAAACAGTCTTCGCCCGAAATCCGAAATTGCAGGCCTAGCCACTTGTATTTCCAAACGTTAGGTCATGGGATCTGCAGCTATTAGTTTTGATAGGTTATCATTCCGCATAAAATAATAGTAATAATGTGGTAAATGCTATCAATGTTTGGAGCGCAAGAAAACATCTTTGAATTTTCCAAAATGTCCTTCCACCAGAAACTCACTCCTGTAAAGTAACAAAACTTTTCATAACTCGCTTCTCCTCTTTGGGTAGTCAAACTAACATCTGAATTTAACAAATTTCTTTTATCCTCGTTTCAAAAGTTGATCTTAAGATCATCTTGAAGACGTCCACTAAATAAAAAATAAATTATGTCATTTTGTCAGCGCCTCAAAATCAAGCAACTTTGTGCGAAACATTTTTTCTTAGATGTGTTTTTTAAAAGATATTTCGCTGTACCAACTTAAAAAAAACCACCCTGTGTATACATTTTTTCCATGCATGTCTGAAATATGAAATTGTTTGGTATGTTATTTGATGGATAGAGAGAGATGTTCCTCTTTTCTCAATGTTTCTGTAACAGTGTGTGCGTGGTACAAGCCGGGCGTGACCCTGGCCGTATGTGGTACCAGCCGGGCGTGACCCTGATCGTGTGTGGTACAAACTGGGTGTGACCCTGGCCGTATGTGGTACCAGCCGGGCGTGACCCTGGTCGTGTGTGGCACAAACTGGGTGTGACCCTGGCCGTATGTGGTACCAGCCGGTCGTGACTCTGGTCGTGTGTGGTACAAACTGGGTGTGACCCTGGCCGTATGTGGTACCAGCCGGGTGTGACCCAGACCGTGTGTGGTACAAGCAAGGCGTGACCCTGGCCGTGTGTGGTACAAACTGGGTGTGACTCTGGCCGTATGTGGTACAAATTGGGTGTGACCCTGGCCGTGCTTGGTACAAGCAGGGCGTGACCCTGGCCGTATGTGGTACAAACTGGGTGTGACCCTGGCCGTGCGTGGTACAAGCAGGGCGTGACCCTGGCCGTATGTGGTACCAGCCGTGCGTGGTACAAGCCGGGCGAAGTACGAGCCAGTCTAAATAAGAGTGGTGCGTAGACTCGGGAGTTGTAGTCCACCTAGACTACGGTGACTAGCCGCAACTTAGCCCCCACCATCGGCACGCTACAGCTATTTTGTTTATGCTCTTTGATCGACTGTTTCTGCAAAAATATATTTTATTTCGTTTTACAAATCTTATGAACATTTAATAATATCTCTATTTTAAGAAAAGAGAAAGTCTGTGTGGTGCATCGTACAACTTATTTTCTATATACATACTTACTATCGTCATATTCTCTCGGATTAAGACATTGTTGAAAAAATATTCGATCGATGCAGAGTTCTCTGCAAGTCATCGTGGTTAAAGTTGAGTCGAAGCTTTTTATTGGACACATAAAAGCTTTAAAGAATAAGCCTTCACTCGACTTTCTTTTTTGAATTTTACATGTATAAAGCTTTACACTTTTCAGAGTTTTTGAACTTTCACTGCGAAACTTTAAGGCGCTAGAACAGTCAAGGAGAAATTCCTAGACGCCAGTAGCAAAGTGCGCTTATAACATGACTGGGTAAAACTGTCCAGGGGTAGGAGGACAAATAGGGAAGGAGGAAAATACAAATAACAATACAATTTGTGTTTTGCCCCCTTATTAAATTACTTCATTCGATTCACAAATATTCATTTTAGGCACCTTTACCAATTACGAGATACTCGTGTTTAAATACTTAAATGGAATTGGAATGAGTAAGATAGAATTAAAAGGAAATGTATCTTCATTTGAATAGATTGTGAATGAAAAACTTTTTAGAAAAAACAAACAAAACAAGTACACCTCACTGGGATTTAAACCCTTACGTCTCCGTAGCTGGAAAACCAGACTAGATTATCTTGACGTTTATTCCGCGTTCCCACCGTTGCGAGTTACTCAAAATGGCAAAGTGAATTATTTTTTCCCGTAAGGTACTGCTTTAGAGTGATTTTGAACATCAAAATGTTTTTTACCCAAACCCTTGTGGGCTATTGGTCATTGCTTTCAATTCTTCCAGGGTTAACAACTTAACGTTAGAAATCAAAACTTCCGGGAAATATAACTTTCTATTATTAAAAAAATATATTTAAAAGTAATGCTGCATCGGTCGGGAATCGAACCCGGGCCGCCCGCGTGGCAGGCGAGCATTCTACCACTGAACCACCGATGCTTATTTATTAATAGAATAAAGCCAACCTAATATAGTATTTGTATTTTAATAATCTATGTAGTGATTATAATGTAATTTCTCAGTTTTGATATTGAAGAAATATTATGATAATTCAAACTTTTTTTAGCCCACGTCTTACAAACCGTGCGGGTTGTACGCCTATGTAGGCCTACTAATTACACTAATGTGTTAGGGATGAGGAAGGTCTGATTTAGAGGAAGTGCACCCGTATTTGTGTGGAAAATCATTTTAGAAAAACCACCCTCAGTGCACCCGACTGGGCTCGAACCCCGATCTCCCCGTCTTCCGCAGTCTAGTCCAACACGGGAGTAGCGCGTTAGACCATGCGGCCACTGAAGCGGGTACTAGGGAACGTTAATACAATACGCCACCCGAATGAGACTCGAACCTGGACTTTTTTTTTGTCACCGCAAACCAGACTAGACCATTGCATAGAGGCTTCCCCAATACGCGGTGCGGGAGGGAAGGGGGGAATTTTGGTGAGGATACCTCTCGTGGTTCAATGAAATAGACAACCCGGCTTAGCTGGCAATGAAACGGGTTCCGCACTGGTCGCTCTGGTTGGTTTGCACGTAACATTGACCTCCCCCCACCACTTTGTTTGGAGCAGCCTCAGGCTACGGCCGGACGAGCGGTAAATGTCCCTTGAGATGAAACAACCGAGGCTTACAACAAAAATCGCAACACATGCCCCGACGGGAGTGTCAAATGCGACCTGAATCAGGCGAGAGCTGTTGCTACATCTGGCCGCTTGCCAATGTAAAAATCCATGAAAATATAATAAAATACCAGGACGGATATCAATCACTCCGCTACATATATCTACCGGTTTTTGCCGGACAGTACTGCTTTTTTAAGATGACCAAGGTGACCTGGTGGTCTAGGGGTAAGGTGTAGGACTTCTGTGTTGGTGGTCCGGGGTTCATTCCTTGGTCCCGGCACAGATTTATATGATTACCAAACCCTTCCTTCACCTCTGACAAGACGTGTATTAATCACAACTTGTGAATTTGAGGAATGCTAGGCCTCCACCGTGGTTCGGATCACACGTTAAACTGTAGGTCCTCCATTTCATCTCACAATCACCCTACCATTACACACTAGCGTAGGTGCGTATAACCCGAACAGGTAGTAAGACGCGGTGCTAATAATAATTCTGTTTTTTGGGGGTGATGTCATGTTTTCCTACATAACAGAAGGTATACTACCCATAGGTACTGGTTTTAACCAAGTACTTTCAAAAGTACATCTTTTTATAAATAAATAATATTTGGAAATGCACAGCTTTAGCACAATTGATTTTTTTTTTTCAATCAAGGTCATTTGACTATCAAAATTTGATTGCACAATTTTAACAAGTATGTAATATTTATAAGCTATAAATATTGATTCATTGATTTCAAATCATTACAGTTCACGCGTTATAAAAGGTCAAACTTTCTGATTTATTTGTCATTATAAAGTAATTAATGTGTGAGGCTAAAATTAATATAACTATGCATTCATATGAGGTGTACAGAATTAAATATTTATTATAAATTATGTTAAAGAATAATAATTTTTAATTCATAAGCAGTTTTAAACTAGTAAAATTACATATATTTTTTTAAATTATATATTTTTGTACTGTTCTTTTTATATCCCGCCTGATAATTTGATTTTTATCTCATTTTGTAGTACACAATTTTTCGTTATTTATATTTATTTTTTTACCCAACTATGCTCTTTAACTTTATTAATGTGTCCAAATTGATCATTGCAAATATAGATTTGAAATGACTATTTCATGTCATTTCTTGTGTTTACTGCACCAATTGTAGAGGCAACACCGACTAACAGAACATAATATACTCAGCCAAGACAGGTCAGATAATCCCAACTAATGACATAATCAGGTAATGCGGACGCCGGCTGCCATATCTGGTCGGTGTTGATGGAATGGGATGAGGCATTGCTACTGGCTCTCTTTTCTAAGATAGCCCCCCCACCCTCCACCTCCCTATATGTTAAATCCCCTGCCAAGATTATATAGACTCAGAAAAATCATAGTAATTTTTATTGTCGAATGACCTTAAGAACGTCCATCATAGCAGGCCCAACTCAGTTCCAGGCTCGCGCGAGGTATGGCAGTAAAAGGAAAAAGAAAAGACCTACGATATGCCAGAAATGACTGCAGTGCATTCGTATTTGAATGATTACTCGACATTTTCCGTGGTGACGATGGGGGACAACGCGACAAAGTTTCTTGTTAATAGCTACAGTATGTCCCTATTACGATAGAATGAAGATTTATGCACAGTGCTTATCTGTGAAGCCATTCTAAAATAGTCAAAAAACGGCCTTTTCACTGCAGTTTTTATCCAAATATTTAATATTTCAACAAAGTTCAGTATTAAGAACTTCTCTTAACTCTTTATCTCCATTAATGTTTAATCAGAAATGAACCACGCTTAATAGTGTTTGTTTAAGTTTACGATTTCCAGCCGACTGTATCACAGAGTGGATTGGCACGCGATGTAGTGCATTATTCCAGCATCGTTTGTAGCTCACTTCAAGTGATATTTACCGCCAGTACCGGCCGTAGTCTAAAATAAAGTGAGGGAAGAGGACGTCGCCGAGATGAAACAGGATACAGGATCATCACCAGCAAGAGGCTAGGAGCCGCAATGTAATTCTCTCTGTGAGTGGATTGGATATTGCTTCAAGAGAGGCAGCCCCGCTTTGTCACTTTGCCACGCAGGTTCTAAAAGGGGAGGAACCGTTTAATTGAATCTCCATGGCCTGGAGTGTCTCCCTCCTATTGCTTATCAATGCTCCGGGGATGAAGTATCGCGGAGTAATGACTTAGGAGACCCGTTTCATCTATCAGATAACGGTAACTTTGGTACAGTTCAATGTTCATAAATAGGAATACCCTTTTATAAAATACAAACACTTTTTTTCAGTCATAATTGATAACATCTTACTCTATTACTAGTGTTATACAATAAATATTGATAAAATCTATCAAAAGTGACAACTGTTGATCATGATCTGTCGTGTGGATACGGGAATTTAGATCTATTCCCTAATGTTGCTAGAAAGCCCGTTCTGAAAGGCCTTATTTAGTACCAGAATCCTATTATATTGTAGTATTTTGGTAGGATAAAAGGCCTGCCAGGACTACTGTTCTGGAAGGCCTTTTATCCTAACAAAATACTACCATACAATAGGATTCTGGTACGAAAAGAGGCCTTCCAAACGGGCTTTCCATCAAAATCATGGAATGTTCAATTTTCTGTCTCTTCCTCTGAAAATTAAACTGTGTATATATCTTTACATATTCATATGTCAAGTCATGGGATTTTCATGGGTCAGCTTTGATAGATATTATTAATACCTATAAAATAGCACTAATAGGCCCTAACATAGTAAAATGTTATCATTGTTGATCGCAAAAAATTGTTTGTTTTTGGAACTAAATATCTTACAAATAAAGGGTAGTTTACTATCTAAGGGCCAAAAGAGAGGGAAAATAAATCGTTCTTGAAGTTGGCTCAAAAGATTTTGATTAAAATTCGTATCTAGACATCATTCATTACAAACAAAATGTTGCATCTCATTTTCCCATTAAATTGACTTTGAGAGTACTTTAATTAAGCGTCAACTTCCAATTTTAATTTTCTTTTACGACTCCTTGAACTACGAAATAACAAAACATTGTAAAGTTGTAGGGCTATTATAATTAAAAAAATCTTTTATTTGAAATACTTTTTTTTATAAAATCAATAGCTATAAGCAAATATAAATTTTTTAAATGGAGGTCTTGGAAATAGGAAGTTGATTGCTATGCTCTTTGGTGAACCGAGATAATTTTTTTCTCAATCTGTTTCTGTAAAAGTGTATATTATATGATGCTCTTTGTTGTAGTATAATACTCTTTTATCCATTATGTTTCTGCAACATTGTCTAGTATTTCGACTCACATAGCCTACGAGTTTTGAGTAAAATCTTTCCAGTTTTAGGTAAAGGAGCTAGAAAGTAGGTGCGGTTCACCGTACCATTCATTTCATAAAGGTTTCATCCTACCAAAATCCTATAACAGGCAATACAACGTCGCTCTTTGGTGCGATAATTAAGAGCCTTCATAAAAAAAAACCAATGAAATTTGGTCCAGAAAAACTGTTTTACTATATTAAAATAAAAACATTGAAAAATGATTAGTGCTTGATCGTAATGAGTTTATATTGAGACAATAGGAAATGTATGTTCGCATAATAATATTTTAGGTATCCATAAAAAAAAACGAGCATTTTTCGATCAAAATCTTGAGAATGTTTGCGAATTTGTCAGAATCTGAAGGTCTATAATCTCAATTTGAAGCTCACTCGTTGATTGATGTTGAATTGAAATTGTAGTATGTACTTCCATACAAATACATTTTTTTAATTCTCATAATTCTTAGGACTTTTTCGTAGATATATAGCTTGTGGACCACATAGGGCCTGATTAAATTACGTGACGGACCACATGCGGCACTTGGGCCATAATTTACCTTATACAGTTATTATGGGTGACTTTTTGTTGACAAGCCTTCTTGTCTACCATTTTAACCCCTAAAATCTGCCAGAGGCGTTGGCGTCGAGGCGTACATAAACTATTTGTTTTGACCCTGGTGGCCCTCAGAATGTTGAATAAACAGTATTAATTATTATTAGTAGATTCAGCACATATGATTAAAAATATACCAAAAATTGGCTTATCTTAACAAGAATCGGAAGTTTCTCAAATAAAATTAGGTAGGATCAGGAATGATTTTTTTTTGTTCAACTTATAACATTTTAACGGATTGAAAACGATGAACAACGCTGAGCTAGTGAATTTTGGAGAAGTCTGATTGCCCCGGTCTATCTTCTTCCGGTAGGGTGTAAACTTTCATCAGAGTTCTTCACTTTGTCTCATTCTGACATCATTCCTTTCTTTCGTCATTACGCTTCCAATTAGCGAGCTTAGTCATTACATTTTTTACTCCTCTTTAAACTTTCTTGTTTCTCAGAACATATAATTTCCAATCACGTCCCTTTACCCAATCTTTTTAAAATTCCTTCTAATAACGTATTCCCCCCCCATTATTTCTCCTTATCATTATGTTCTGTCAAAATTCTAGATGTCAGGAAGTTAGGAAATAAGTTATGTCTTTTGAACTCGGAAAAGTGCACTTTTTTTTTTTTTGCGTTGTCAGCGGAACTCACGTTCAAGCAATATTTTAAATATAGTGAAACCTCCCTTAACGGACACCTGAATAGCGGACAGTTTAAATGTCCCCAGACAGATAACATTGACTCCTACGGTGAAACAATTTCCCAATAACGGACACCTCTAAATAGCGGACAGTTTAAATGTCTCCAGACAGATAACATTGTCTCTTACGGTGAAATAATTTGCCAATAACGGACACCTCTAAATAGCGGACAGTTTAAATGTCCCCAGACAGATAACATTGACTTCTTACGGTGAAACAATTTCCCAATAACGGACACCTCTAAATAGCGGACAGTTTAAATGTCCCCAGACAGATAACATTGACTCTTATGGTGAAACAATTTCCCAATAACGGACACCTCTAAATAGCGGACAGTTTAAATGTCCCCAGACAGATAACATTGACTCTTACGGTGAAACAATTTCCCAATAACGGACTCCTCTAAATAGCGGACTCCTCTAAATAGCGGACAGTTTTAATGTCCCCAGACAAATAACATTGACTCTTACGGTGAAACCATTTCCCAATAACGGACAGTTTAAATGTCCCCAGACAAATAACATTGACTCTTACGGTGAAACAATTTCCCAATAATGGACACCTCTGAATAGCGGACAGTTTAAATGTCCCCAGACAAATAACATTGACTCTAACGGTGAAACAATTTCCCAATAACGGACACCTCTGAATAGCGGACAGTTTAAATGTCCCCAGACAGATAACATTGTTTACGGTGAAACAATTTCCCAATGACGGACTTTCTCAATAACGGAAACTTCTTTATGCATAAAAATCTCCAAACAGTGGACCAAAATTGAAAACATCAATCCATATTAAATATTTTACAATAGGAATGTTAAGAATGCAAGTGTCTCAAGTGAGATGCAAGTAGTCCCACATTCCCCCTTTAGGGAAAGTTTCTAAAATAGCCTCCGTAGGCCGTATAGTACATTCCCGACCTTAGATTACTTATATGACAGCTCAAAAAGAAATAGTCCCTAATGTATCCCTACGTCAACAGCTAACATCTGTTTGGATAACTGTAATGAAAACATATGGTAATGTATGAATGTAATAGTTAACCACAGTAATTTAGGCCAATATCATTTATATTTATTTGAGGCCTGAAACAAAGCTTATTTATAGTTTATTCTACTTAAAAAAAATATTATTCACAGCACTTTCACCTAAAGTAAAACAAATATAGCTTTAAAATGGCGATCAACAAACTTAAACCATGTGATTGATCATGAAAAAATAAGCTCTTTACAATGGTACACCCACGTAATTGATGAAAATCATAAAATAATTAATTATACATAAAAAAGGACAAGTTTTTTCTTTTACAGGTAAATATGATGCCTTCATTATAAAGTATTAATACATGGACTATATTCACATTTTTGAATGCATTCCAAAACGAAGAATAAGTACTTTTAATGGGCGTGTTCGAGTTCCTCCGCGAAAGCTGATTTAAACCCCTTTTCGATAAAGGTCACTTAATTCTATGGTCGCGTTCCACCACTTGAAGTGTTGTGGGAGAGGAGGGATCTAATTACTTCACTTTGGCGGTGGGGAGGAGGAAAGGAAGGGGGGGACGGGTTTGAGTTCCTTTACGACACCTGAAGGAATGCATTATAAGCATAGTTGGCTAATTTCTACATATACTTATGGTTCTTACCCGACCTAACTTAACCTAACCTTCGACCTAACTTAACCTAACCTTTCATGCGCTAACGAATTTCGTTCTTATTTAATTTTGTAACAAAGTTGGTTAATTGCTACATATAATTATGGCTCTTACCCGACCTAACTTAACCTAACCTTTCATGCGCTAACGAATTTCGTTCTTATTTAATTTTGTAACGAAGTTGGTTAATTTCTACATATAATTATGGCTCTTACCCAACCTAACTTAACCTAACCTTTCATGCGATAGCGAATTTCGTTCTTATTTAATTTTGTAATTTACTGTGCGAAGATCCTCTCCTTGAGGTGTCGTGAAGGAACTCGACCATTGCTATTGGACTAATTATCTCCTTGGAGGAACTCGACACCCCCGCTTTTAATTATGTTTAAAAAATTGTTTCGAATAGGATGAAAAGAAATGATTAAAAGTATTGAAATAATATGAGAAAACTTAAGTTTGCGTTATTTTAAATGTAAAATATAACACGTAATTAAAAAACTTTATCATTTATAACAAAACAGTGATCTTTTAAAAGTGTTGGCAACCCAAAACCTAAACATATGATTTTTCAACTGTCGTTCAAGTAAAAAGCCATGGTGAATGGACATTATATCTATCCTTTCCCTTCAACTGTTTGTCGTATTATGTTAATTTCTTTCCTTTATTTCTTCCTATTTGTTTCACCTTTTTTTATGTGTATCGATTTCCTCCCTAAGGATTGCGTTACATATCTACAACATTCTTCTGAAGCAATCCAATAAAACCAAACAATAGTTGACTCACCATAGAACCCCCCCCTTTTTTTTTGAATGTATGAAAATGTGAGCTAACATTGACACCATTACTTTATTTAATATCTGTCTTGACCCGCCTCGGTGGGGTAGTTGGCTAACGCGCCAGTCGTGTTGAGCCAGACCACCGAGGACGGGGAGATCAAGGTTCGAATCTCGGTCGGGTGAACTGGAGGTTTATTTCCTAAATGGTTTTCCACTCTCCCTCCACGCAAGTGTGGGTTCACTTCCTCTAAATTCAACCTTCCCAATTCCTTATCCATTTGTGTAATTAGTACTTAGGCGTATAACCCGAACGGGCAGTAAGACGTGGTGCTAAAAAAAATCTGTCAATAGTTTCAGCTTCAAAATAAGAGTAGATTTACATGGCACACGTCAGGCAGAATCCAGGGAAATTTTAAAGTCACTCGAATTTTCAATGATATCTGCAATAATTTTTTAACCATTGACCCACGTTATAGAATATTAGTTTTACCTACAATCCACTTGATTTTATGTAAACAGGGTGGCCAGTCAGGGAACATATGGAAAACATGGAAATTTCAGGGAATTTGAAGATGCCAATAAAATCAGGGAATTTTGTAGTTGATCAGGGAAAATGGTATATTACACCGTCCAGGGAAGCGAACTGTATTTAGTGAATCTTATTCAAATACGACTTTTTATTAAAGTCTAAGTATATTTATTTTTGAGTGAGTTAAAAAAATTAATTATTTATAGCAAATTGAGTATTTTGAATTTTTATAGTTCAAAATATGAGCTTTATGTCAGGGAAATGTGTATTTTGGATTCAGAGAAATGTCTGGACATTATATTTATTATATTTTATGGTCACTCTGGCGCCGACATGCTTCACTTTAATAATTATTGTGACCCACTCCAGTGGCAGAATGGTCTAAGGCGTCACTCTCGTGTTATACTAGTCTTCTGATGGCGGGGAGATCGAGGTTCAAATCTCGGTCGCGTCTACTGAGGGTGGTTTTCCCTAAATTGTTTTCCACTCTCCTTCCACGCAAATGCGGGTGGATTACCTCTAATATATTTTCTCTCTCTCTATCCTATTTAGAGTAGTTTTTTGTATATGCGTACAACTCGAACAGGGGGTAAAATGCGGTGATAAAAAAAAAAGAGTGTCAGGAAAGCAGTGAATGATAATAACGATACTTTTATGTGTGTATATATATATATATATATATCATTGCATGTAAAAAAAATTCTGTCTGGAAATCTTATAAAAGTTTCAGGGTTGATCTGGTAACATTTTTAGCCGTCAAATAAGATTCTTCTATTGGCGATTCGATGGTACGACAAGAAAACACTGTCCCTATTTTCATTTTATTTTTTTGTTTGAACAAGTCGTACTCAGGCGAAATATCTTCTAAGTCAACCTTCTTGCTTGTCCAAATCATAGCGTGACAGTTCAAACGTTTTGTTATTCTTTTTTAGAATCTACATCTCGATAAGTTTTATTTTATTAAAGATCTGAACCACTTTTTTTTATTACATTGTGAACCCTTTCTCTTTTAATTTTTTATCACCGCGTCTTACTACCTTTTTTGGCTATGCATGTACAAGATAATTATTCTAATGTGCTATGGATGAGGAAGGAAGCAATTTAGAGGTAATTTACCGAATTTGCGTGGAAGGATAGTGGGAAGCCATTTTTAAGAAACCACCCTCAGTAGACCCGGCCAGGATTTGAACCCCGATCTCCTCGCCATCAGTAGGCCAATTAAACACCAGAATGATGCCTTAGACCATTTGACCACTGAAGCGGGTAACCCTGTCTTAATACCGTCCATACATTCACGTCCTAACCTAAATTTAATATAGATTGCGGCTTCCATGATGAAAATTTGGTAAACGTTCACAGTAGAATTTTAACAGGACTTTTTCTCTTTATTTATAAAGGTTTTTTTTATTCACCTGGCATTACGCTCATGAGTCATGATTCATGATAAATATTCAAGAACGGTTGAGATTGCCATGTGTAGGAAATTAAAATAAACGTATCAACCGAAACAATATTTTATTTATTTTGTTCAAATAAGTTTTTTGTTATAAAAAACTTAAAACAAAATTGAACTTAATTTTCTCTCCCTTCCAACCCAAACTTAAAACCTGATCTCCTTGTCACATCCAAAGAGACGAGCCTAGTTCTGCTCATGACTGTACTATGGTAGTAGGCGCTGTCCCCTCTCGAACACAGTATTTCCGACACTTCCACCTGTAGTCGGGGGGTTGAGGGGAGTCTCGACGCCGGTAATTGCAGCTGAGTGGGAAGCTCTGTTTCACTACCACTCCGGTAACGAGGCGTCTTGTCTTCTTTCTGCGTGGGCCGCTCTACCCTTTAAATCAAACCATCGGGATCCGTGTAATAATTTTTTTTTTGTTGTTGATAGAATCGCACCATTTAGTCAACGAGGACGTTGCTATTTGTGTATTGCTCCTCTCTGTTTAGTTGACCGTGCTCGAACCCGGCTCACCGGAGGACATAACACCGGGCAGAGGCGTCAGTCTCGTCTTGTCTGGTTTGCCGAGAAAAGGGAGGTTGAGGAATCAATTTATTGCTTGCTGAAATGAGTGTTTGATTATTTTTTTTCCTAGATTGTTTATCATCTTTCCTTTCTCTGATACCCATCGATGGGTACGCGGGGGTGGGTAAGGGGGATGATGGTAAACTGTTTGCAGTCACCTGTCTAAGGACGTACGACATAGCTACAGTTGATGTTTGAGCCTTGAGGGATACAGACCAAGCCCGTTCGGAATACACTTCAATGACGGCGAGAAGGTACTTGTATTCTTTATTCTATCGAGAGAAAGTTATCGTCTCGACCAGATCAGCTTGCAGTAGCTCGTTCAATCCTCGCACGCTGACATATCTTCTGGCAAAACGAGGTTCACGCGCAATATCCTCCTTGACAGACATGATTAGACAATGATACCAGCCTCGCGTGATTCTTCGACGATGGAAACAATCTCGTCATCATGTACCGGACGACCTGCTCCGGTCGAGGCATGCGAGAGTCTTCTTAATCGACCGAACAATTTCGTTCGGGTCATCCTGAGCTTCGCCTCTGCTCAACTAGCACAACTTAATAAACGCATTGGGGAAGGCAATGGGGAGCCACCACACTTCTTCAACTTCCCTAGTACATGAGATATCTACCAGATGGTGCAGGCAGCATTAACCGGCCGAAGGGCTGAGTGCACTCCTAGCTACGGATGCATACAAATCACATCAAACCAGCCTTTCAGTTGTTGACTTGAGAAGAAGAACTTACTCAACACTCGTGTATCCTCGGTAAAACTCGGCCTTTGGGACCTAGATAAAAAAAAAGGCCACTTTTACTTGCATACTCAAGCTTATTGCCTCCATATACTTTCTATATTGATCTATTTTTCTCTCTGGTATGCTGAGAATGATAAAACGACTAATTTGATCTTGCCTCTTTAAGGTCATTCGACAATAAACATTTTATTGTATAATTATAAGCTATAAATAATAATTAATTGATTTCAAATTATTACCTACAATTGCCGAGCTATAAGGAGTCAAACTGGATATTTTATGCTTTTTGTGTGCTATTGTTTAGGTAAAGTAATTAATGTGTGGGGTTGAAATTTAGTATAACTAGACATGCAAATGAGATGTACACAATGAAAATATTTATACTATTTCTAAGAAAAATAATTTTTAGTCAATAAGCAGTTTAAATGGGATAAAATTACATAATTTGTGATTATAGATAAATACTCTTCTTTTTATATCACAACAATTTGGTTTTACCTCATTTTGTAGTACACATTGCCGTTATTTATTTAAAAAAAATTTAAAGCCTAGCTTTACTCGTTAATTTTATTAATGAGTCCTAATAGATCATTGCAAATATAGATTTGAAATGTCTACTTCATGTCATTTCTTGTTTTGACGGCACCGATTGTTGAGACAACACCGGCTAGCAGAACCAATGTTGATAGACTCAACTAATCTAAGTAATTCTTATTGTTGAATTACCTTATAAGGGACATTAAACTTACGGATTTACGGACATTGCAGACTAGGCATTAATGGTCATGTTTACATAACAAGGCACACACTTTCTCTACGTAGTGTTAACGAGGCTGAATGGCCTAATAAGATATCTCATATGCTTTGTTTTACTTCAGTCAGAAAAATCAATAATTATTGTACCTTGCTCGGAAATCATTCCAATGTATGAAATAGTATCAGGATAAGCAGAGGAGAAAAGATCTGAAAACGATAGATAGACAGGCAAACAAAACACAAACATATTTTTTTTTCTTCCCTTGGAGTGAGAAAATAAAGAAGAAACAATGAAAAAAACCCTAGAAGAAATGAAGTAAGTTATTGGGCTGAAGCGTGGAAGAACACGGTATTCAATTTGTTATCTTTCAAAATCTCATTTGTTCCCAAAGTATAAATAAAATTGGTCTTGTTATTGGTTTTTATCTTCCTCGCCGGCTGCCAGCTTTGTACGGGAAACTTGAAAGATATCTAAAAACAAGTTTTTTTTGTTGGAAAAAATACCTCTTAATGCAATAAGAAAATAAAATATTAAAAACAATACATTTTAGTGCCCTTTTTTTTACTTTTAACTTGATATTGTTCTAAATAATTTCGCCCATTTTCTTAGGAGAGATTGTTTGTTTCAGTAGCATTACCGATAAGGTGAAGAGTAGAGCAACACAAGGGGGAATATTTTTATTTTTTAGCTGTGCCTGTATTTTTATTTATTTTTATAAATTATTTATTATATCAGGAGAATTTATTATTTTTGATTGTAATTACTTTTTTGATTTATACTTGAAGATTTCCCAATAGTATGTATATCATTCATCTGCTTGGTGAAAATATGTGCTGTCGATTCGACAATCCAATTGTCTTAAGAATCTTATCCAACAGCTAAAAAAGTTACTAGAACTACTTTCACGTGTCCATACGCCAGGTCATGTTTTCTTTAAAGCTGCTACTTTTGGTAGGTGTGATCAATAACAATAAAATAACACTAATATTTTAATAAAATGTTATCAATGTTGACCACAGATTTTTTTTATATATTCTGAATGTTCCTCCCTATGAAAATTGGACTAACCTGTCCGCATCGATGATTGCATGGTCTAAAGCGTCACTCTCGCAATATACTGGAATGTCAGTGACGAGAGATTGGGGTAGAATCCTCGTTGGATGTACTGAGTTTTTTAAATGAATTATTTCACACTCTACTCACACGAAAATGCGGATACATTTCTTCTGAGTTAAATTTTACTCATCCATACCATAGTAACGTAAATATACTGATAGTCCGAACGGGTAGCAAGATGTGATGCACAAAAAATAGATAGTAAACTGTGTTTTTAGTAACTTTTGATCTCAGAAAAGGTCCACGTTATCATGAACTGACTATACCTCTCAAAGTCGTGAGAGACAGCTCGATAACCCTTGCCAGATCAGATCCACCTATGCCGATAATTATTTTTGTTGTTGATAAAGTAGCTCAAAAAAATAAACTACAAAGGCATCTATTTTTCCAATATAAACCCTACTGTATAATATATTGTGTACATGTTTAAAAAAAGGGATAAATAGAGTAAATAGATTTTAAAAAATGAAAAACAAAAGTACTCATTAAAACTCTCTTCTTATTGCTGATTCAATGTAACAAGGTTACGTTAAGTCAAATAATAACTAAAAAAACAAACTAAAAGAAACATTATTTTCTTCATTAATTTTAAGGAACAAATCTTAATGTCAAGAAAAACTCTGTTCGAACAGATACATAAATAAATTTAGATTTTAAATTTTTTTCCTTATTTTAATTATTGATTATAAATAGATTTAGGAAGTTAGTATGCGAATCAATTCAAGATAATACTTCAGTACACAATCTATACTAATACGTATTATTAAAATCAAAACAAATATAAAAATCAATCATTAATAGATAATATCAATAAACAACTTTGGGAAACATATGTAACAAAATATTAAAACGTAGATACCGGCAACCTTTTTCATGGGAATTTATACGCATCACATATTAAATAAAAACTTTGTAATTGCAGGCATTCATATTTTTGGATATATATCATTTTAATTTAATAGAATAAATTTTTATAAAAATAATCGAAAATTTATTACTTATGTTTTTAAAGATCAATAAAGGATTAAAAAGATTTATAGAAAATAATAAAATAGTTTTCAAAAAGTTGCATCGGTCGGGAATCGAACCCGGGCCGCCCGCGTGGCAGGCGAGTATTCTACCACTGAACCACCGATACTATATTAATTTTTGATGTTAAATTGGCAATCAATCTTACATCGCAATCTAAAATCCTTGTGTAACAGGATTGAAATCAAAATTATTAGATACCACCAGATGACAAAAAGAGTTTTTAAATTTGACTATTAATCTAACTACAACCAATAGAAACAACCTTATAACAATAAATAAATAATATTGTCTTTTGATTATAACTTAAGAAATAGAGTAAGTTTAATTCTAGTATACATGATGTTTTCATCTAAATATGAACGTACACATGCTAAGTAAGTCCTTGATTTTCAAAAATACTTTTTTTTAATCGTATTTCAAAATGTGTGAAATAAAACATTATTTGATGGAACAAAACATTTGTGAAAACTCTTATTAAATTAGTTCATCTACTATATGAAGATTTAATTTTTAACAATTTAATTCAATTATTATTATTATTATTAGGTGTTCTGTCTTATGACAGGCCATTCCTTATGTCTGTGAACTAAGACCGCCAATGCGCCCTGTCCTCTGCCTCCTACTTCAGCTCCCAGAATTTTCTTCTTTCCTTCAAGTCATCTAATATTTGAATCCTTATTCCAAAGCTCTTTCAACTTGCCTTCTATCATTCTATGACTTCTTACAGAAGAGATTTACTCCCATATGAAGCATTAAAACAGGTTGATTACTTCACTTATCTTGGGGAAAGATAACACCAGATGGAAGAAGGGTCACTGACAAATGAGTTAGATAGCATTAACCATAAAGTGGCAGTTTTTAGACTTCAAAGAACATAGATGTTAATGCTAGGAAAACATTCGTTAAAAGAGCACTGTTTGGAGTGTGGCCCCTCTGAATATGAAACATGGACTGTTACTCAATGTGAGAACTATTGTTATAATAATAATAATAATAATAATAATAATAATAATTATTATTATTATTATTATTATTATTATTATTATTATTATTATTACTAGCACCGTGTCTTACTACCCGTTCGGGTTATACGCACTTACGCTAATGTGTAGTGGTAGGGTGATTGTGAGATGAAATGGAGGACCTACAGTTTAACGTGAAATCCGAACCACGGTGGAGGCCTGGCATTGCACACACTCACAAGTTTTGATTAATACACGTCTTACCCGCCTCGGTGGCGTAGTTGGCTAACGCGCTAGTCGTGTTGAGCTCGACCGCCAAGGACGGGGAGATCGAGGTTCGAGTCTCGGTCGGGTGAACTGGGGGAGGGGGGTAGGAGTTCCGAAATGGTTTTCCACTCTCCCTCTACGCAAATGCGGGTTCACTTCCTCTAAATTTAACCTTCCCAATTCCTAATCCATTAGCGTAATTAGTACTAAAGTGTATAAACCGAACGGGTAGTAAGACGCGTTGCTAAATAATAATAATACACGTCTTGTCAGAGATGAGGGGAGGATTTGGCAACAGATAAATCTGTGCCGGGACCGAGGATTGAACCCCGGACCCAATCTGAGAAAAAGAAGAAACCTGGTGTTTGAAAAGATTATAGAAAATATTACGAACTGATAAATTTAGTGATACTGAGGTCGTAAAGCTACAGCTAGTCCAATTTTCATAAAAAAACACAGTTTAAAAAATACAATTTTTTTGTGGTCAATCTGGATGACGTTTGACTATATTATTAGTATTATTTTATAGGTGTTAATAATATCTGTTACCTGCTTCGGTGGCCGTATGGTTTAAGGCGTCAATTTTGTGTTAGACTAGACTGCCGATGACAGGGAGGTTGAATTTCGAATCCCGGCCTGGTGGTTTTTCCAAAATGTATTTCACTCCCCCACGCAAATGCGGGTCCACTTCCTCTAAATTAAACCTTCCTCATCCCAAACTCATTAGCTTAATTAGTACACATGCGTATAACATGGACAATTATAGTAATATCTGTCACTAGCGACATAAGCAGATCACTTGACTTGGCGTATGAATACGTGAAAGTAATTCTAGTAACGTTCTGGTTTTCTTCCTACGAAAACTGGACTGTACAGTAAGGATTTTAACCTTGATCTATCCGGCCTAGTGTGGGCCGGACACCTTAGACCGAGTGCCCAACGGTGCGGACAATTTAATCTTTACATCCCCTAATCAACACATAATACAATAATGTGCCCAGCATTACCATAAAGCACCGAAACCGCATCGCCCCTGACGTTTTAGAGCACGTTCCGTTTAGTTCCGCTTGCCCGGCCGTAATTAACATGTTTTTTAATTATCAAGCGTCACGTCATTGTTTCCCTATTGTGGAACATTTCCGCGGCTCGTAATACCGCCCGGTCCGCGTCAGCGGATCAACGCCGATCAAATTTAAATTACGTATCAACCCCCCCCCCCCAAAACGCCCCCGCGCTAAGTTAATCGTATTCAGTTTTCAGCGGTACAAAATGGGGTAATTACTTTTGTCATTTTGATTTCCTGTACTGAATCCATTTTCATATCTCGTCCGGTTTTTAGTACGGGTTTCTGTGGTTATGAAGGTAGGGTTTGGGATAAAGAATGGTCTGGAAGGGTGAATAGGGGGGTTTGGGGGTATCTAATGGGTTTAATTGAGATTGAGTGCAAAAAACTCAATTAGTAGATGGGTATTGCAGCGTCTGATTCACCGCAATTTGCCGTGATTGACTTGCATAATACGACAGCACACTTTAAACCCGATCTGTTTGATTTTTTTTTTTTTTGCTTTTTATTAGCATTTTACCTCTCTCCACCCCTTTGTGCCTCTATGTAAAATGGAAGCCTCCCTTTGAGATAAAGTACTCTAAACAATTAATGAACATGTACCTTTATGGACATACATGCATGATTAAATTGATTGAATTTAGTTGCACTGATACCTAGTTACCCCCCCCCCTCCCCACCTTTCATGTGGTTTTATTTAAATATAAATTAACATAATTAGATTGTATTTTTTTACTATTGTATTATGTATGCTATGAACGAAGCTTATCTTCGTGTGAATAAAGGCATGCATGGTTAGAAAATCAAACGGTCGTCGTTTTTGCATTTTTTTTTTAGCAAAACATGTGTTTTGACCAAAATAAATAAAATATTGCTCCAATAGAAACATATAGTTTAACTTTATTTACGTGGTGATAACAAGTTGTTGAATATGTCATGAGCATAGCGGGATTAGATGAGAAATTTTGTTAAATGAAGAGAAAAAGTTGTCATTAAATTCCAGGAAACCCTCGACAGATATTCAACAACTGTTGATATCGCTTTGTGAAGAAAACAAAACACTCTGTGTTTCTACTGGAGAAATATATGATTTCTTTTGAGCAAAAATATATTTTGATACAAAAAAACTGCAAGAACTCCGAGCTTTTCTTGCGTTCCCTACACTCTAACCTTCAAAATGACAGATTATTAAGCCTTTGATCACGTAGACCAAGGGATCAGTCTCGTCTTGTTTGGTTTACTGATGATGGAGAGGTCGGTGTTCGAATCAAGGCCAAGTGCCCTGAGGTGTTTTACATACTAAATGGTTTCCCATTCTATAAAATGCTGGTATATTTCCTCTAAATTTTACCTCCCTTATTCTTACGCTATTAGCGTAATTAAAATGCATACTGAGTAGAAAGCTGGTAAGAAGTGTTGGCGGGGGGAAGAGGGGCGGGCCAACAATATAGCGGCATTTATCAGAGTACAGCCCAATTTTATTAGGAAGAACCTTCTTAAAGCTCATAATCTTACCATACATTTTAAGGAAAAAGAGCCTTTAAGAATGTTCTTTATAAAAAAAATTGGGCTATAGAAACTATCCGATAACTTAAAGTTTGAGATTAAAGAGAGAGAAAAAAACACTTGAAGATTTGATCTGATTCTTATCAAATCTTTGTACCCCCCTCACCTCCCGCCGACCCCTCTGGTCCTCTTTCTTTATCCGCGAAACCCGATGCCTTCAAGACTCTAATTCAATATCGGAACTACATCAAGTATCGACGTTTCATTGAAGTTACTCTTTTATTTTCGGCTGTAGTTGAAGAACATATTATCGAACTAAAGTAAAGAAAAAAATAAAATGAAGTAATTTTACCTCAAATTTCTTTAAAATGTGAAAGTGCTTTGTATTTCGAGGTTTTGTGAGAATTATTGAACGTTTTCAGTAACTGACAAACCTACTTCGGTGGCCGCATGATCTAAGGCGTCAATCTCGCAATAGACTAGACTGCCTATGACGGGGAGATCGGGGTTCGAATATCTTTAGGGTGTACTGAGGGTAGTTTTTTTTCCAAAAATGTTTTTCACTCTCCCTTCACACTAATGAGGATACACTTTCTCTAAACTCTATCTTCCTCATCCCTAACTCATTAGCGTAATTAGTAAATATGCTTATAGTCTGAACAAATATTAAAACACCGTATTAAAATTGAAATAACTGGCAGAATATATATTTTTAATATAGCACCGCATCTTATTACCCGTTCGGGCTACACGCTAATGGGTTAGGGATTGGGAAGGTTGAATTTAGAGGAAGTGAGCCTGCATTCGCGTAGAGGGAGAGTGAAACCAATTTAGGAAAAACCACCACCAGTACACCCGACCGAGATTTGAACCTCGATCTTCTCATCCTTGTCAATCTGGCTTGACACGAAACTAGCGCGTTATCTAACTACGCCACCGAGACGGGTCAGAATATATAAAATATATTCTAATCGTCACTGGCATATCAGACTATACTATTGTGACCTGATCCTCGTATCCACCAATGCTGGTGTCCCAAACTGTCCCTTTTATAAACACCAATCTTTGATCTAGAGAGCAAAGAACTTGCCTCACGTGATTATAAAATATTAATTATTTACGGTATTTAAAGTGAACTTTCTGAACTCACTGATTATTTAACACACGACTTAAAAACTTGATTAATTATGATACGTAAACACCGTTATTGTGTCCAAGGGGAATCCCCAATTTAAGCAATGAAACATTTTTCAGCCGGGATGGGTATCGAACATGGGACCCTTAACTCTTCTTTCTTGTTCACACTGTAAAAAGCTCAAAGTATATGTATATACAGAAGACCCTAGTTAGTTCGAACTAATTGTAAACCGAAGCTTGTTCGGATTAAGCGGAAGAAAATTAAAAGGGTGGCGGGAGTATTTTCACAAATTTGAAATTACAGTTGAATAAGTTTTCTAAAATATACATTTATTTAACTGTAAACGATGAAAAGTAGAAACAATCTAGCTGTTAAAGAATATTATAAAGCAAACTGCCTATTATTTTTACCATCCCTACTTAAACGTAATTTTTGTGTTATTTATTCTCTAGTTGGAGAAAAGACTCACCAGATTTTGAGCCCTGTATATTTTTTCTTGAATTAATTCGTATTTAAGTTTTATAATGTCCTCAATCAAAAACTTTTTTTTAGCGTTGTGTCTTACTAACCGTTTAGGTTATACGCCAAAAACATATTAGTGTAGTGCGTTAGTTGGATATTTATTTAAATTGCACACAGGCGAAAACTCAACTACTTTCTTACTTGTCCAAATCACTGGGTTTGTAGTATTTTTTTTTCTTTTAACACCGCGTCCTACTAAACATTCGGATTATCCGTTCACAGTTTGTAGTAAAACCCAGAGTAGCCCAGCGTAATTTTAGGGCACCATGCGAAAACGCTAGACAACAAACTGGCCGACAAGCTAAAAAATATGTTTGCAAGACTGGGTTGGTCAATTGGCCGACACGACTTGGAAAAACTACTAGACAAGCTCACATAGAGTACAAAGTGATAGCTAGCCAAGTGGCCGACACGAGAGAATAAACTGGTAGACGGACCATTTGGTAGATTTCCGGAAATGACGTGGACCAAGTTGCCGACACAAGCGGAATGAACTGATAGACAACCTCACATATAGAACAAAGCGGCAGACAGCCAAAGGCTGAAATGAGATAGCATACTGGTAGACAAACTTTTGAGATGATTTTAATTAAGGCGACTGCCCCGGTCAGCGAGAAATTATCACTCGCTGTCAGGATTAAAATGGGTGTAATTTTCTGGAACCATTTCCCTATTCTGTCTGTCTACGCTTATACTCCCTCTTCGCCCCTTTCCTACAACCATCCTTTGTCATGTTAATAAGAAGGGGTGGAAATAAAACTACCAAACTTCTTATCTTGAGGTAAAGAGGAAAGCTCGCTGCTAGTTCTCAAATAATAACATTTTCTGTTGTGAGCCTAACAAAAAATTACTTTGTTTGTTAGAGGAAGGATACATCTAGAGCCTTTTTCATCAAGCCTAGTATCATAGCTCCTCAAATATGATTAAAAAGCACTTGAAAATGAGTTAATGTTTTCTTATTTTGTTTATATTAATTAAACTCAAAATACGGGGTCGCTAGGAAAAAGAGCCTTATCGGAATCTTTTCGACTTCATTTTGGCGTGAACCATATTTTGAAATGACGCATCGCTGATTAAATCTTACGTTAGAAAATGAACGTCTGCATGGCAAATTATCACTTAACGAGGCGGCCCCCTTAAGTGTGGCACAAGTGGCAGATAAGGTAATACAACACGAACAAAGTAATCAACATGGGTTTAGAAATGTGGGGGTCGGGAGTGCCTGGACCTCCCTATAAATGGTTGCGCCTTCCTCCTTGGATTTAAGTGCACCCCTTAAAAAGTGGGGTCCACTTAAATGTCTAAAAACTCAAATAAATATTATAACGCTTATTTATGAATATACAATGACGTATTGTATTAACTAGTTTGTCAGCTAAAGCACTCTTATCTGAATCCATCTCTAAGTTTGTCCACCAGTTGATATTGTATTGTCCACTTGGTTATCCCTTTGTCCTTCTATGTGTGAGCTTGTCTACAATGCATTCACGACCTTAGTTTACTTGGATGACAGCTCAAAAAGTTACTAGAACTAATACCTAAATATACCCCTACTCCAACAGCTGACAGCTGACATTTGTCACTTTTGATAATAAATGGTACGGCGCACCGCACAGACTTTCTCTCTCTTTCTATAAACTCGTAAGATTTCTGAACGGAATAATGTACATTGTATCATCACCACTCCACATAAGAACACGCATAAAATAATATACAATGATATAGAATCAATGAGAAAAGAGGCGCATCTTTGTCCACCTAAGAGCATTTCAAACAGTTTAATGTCTTCCACAAGGGTCAACACTTCGTATTAAAATTTCGATTTCTGGTTAAAATTTTAACATTTTATAAGGTGTTGCAGATCTTCAAGTCATCGCATTGATATTTAATTATTCATTTATACATTTTGACCAATAAAAAATGTAAATATTGACTATTGAGTCTAAAATGGAGATAGATCATTGCTATGCAAACATTTCTCCTAAGAGATTTAAGGAAAAATAACATACTTTTTTAGATACTTATATTTAATTACTCTATGGCATTGGAGAATTATTGCGTTAAGACTTAAGTAGTATATGTTTACAACTAAAGCTCACAAAATTGTATTAATATATTTGCAAATATCTCAGAAACTGTTGCTTTTATAAAAATATATGTCAAATAAAAGTTTTTTATTTCTAATAGTCCTACAATTTTGCAATGATAAGTTGTTTAGTTTCTCAAATAGTTGTGGAGATACGGAAATTAACGCTTCTGTAAAGTACCCTAAAAATCATTTTCATAGGAAAATGAAAATAGCCAGTTTATTTATAATCTTAATCAACGCCTAGATACGAATTTTAATCAAAATCGTTTGAGCAGATTTTGAGAAAACCAAATTTTTCTCTTTTCGCCCTTCAGTAAACTACCCTTAATTTTAAGTTTTAATAGACACACAGACAGACGGCATTGCAAAGACTATTTTTTAGGGTTGGGGGGGTCATGAGACGTCGACATCCATCAACATTTCAGGTTAGTTTTTTTTACGATCGCAATACTTAAGCTTTAATGTCCAAAAAGTTAAAAATATATATATAATTGCGTATAGATTGAAAATTATTGATTTTATAAAAATATGTTTCGAATAAAATATTTGTATTATAAATATATATACATATTTGTAATGCTAAGTAATTTCATATCTCAAATAGTTTCGGAGCTATTATAAAAAATGTTAATTTACGCATCAGACCGGAGCCCTTAAAGCCATTTTGCCGAAATATTGAGAGTAGCCATTTTGTTTGTAATATTTATTAATGTTTATAAATGAAATTTAATCAAAATCGTTAGAGCCGATTTTGAGAAAATCGACTTTTTCTCTTTTTTCCCTTCAGTAAACTACCCTTAATTTTAGGGGTAGATATCCAATTCCAAAAACCCCTCGGGGCAACCCTATGAAAACCCTAGATATCAAGTTTCAGCTCAATCGGTAAAATAGTTTAGGCTCTAGTTGGAGGTACAGACAGACAGACAGACAGACAGACGGAAATTCAAAAACCACTTTTTCGGATTCAGGAAGTCATGAAACGTCAAAATTCATCAAAATCTCGAGTTCGATTTTTTTGACGATCACCATACTTTCTCTACCTGTAAGATAGAGAGAAAGTAAAAATGTAATGAAAACGTATGGTAATGTATGCATTTGATAGTTAACCACAGTAATTTAGGCCATTATTATTTATATATTTATTTGAGGTCGGGCAAAAAGCTTATTTATAGTTTTATTCTACTTAAAAAAAATATTATTCACAGCACTTCCACAAAAGGTCTAACGAACATAGCTTCAAAATGGCGACCGACTAATTTAAATCATGTGTTTGAACATGAAGGTAACAAGTTTTTTTACAATGATGCACCCATGCAGTGGATAAAATATTTTATTCAGTTAAATATTTTGAAATACGATAAAATAATCATAAAATAATTTATCATACATACAAAAAATAACAAGTATTTTCTCTTTTCCAAGTAATTTACGATGCTTGTATTAAAATGTATTAATGTATGCAATACATTACACATGATCAATAACGTTCCAAAACGAAGGGTAAGTACTTTTAATTATGTTAAAAATATTGTTTTGGATTGGTTAAAAAGAAATTATTACATTTATGATACGGTGTCAGAAAATTTAAGTTTATGTTATTTTAACTGTAAGATATAACATGTAATTAAATAACTTAACATTTATAACAAAACAGTGGTCTTTTACCAGTGTTGGCAACCCAAAACCTAAACATATGATTTTTGAACTGTCATCCAGGTAAAAACCAATCATGAACAGACTTTAGCAGTTGTTCCAAGTCGTGTCAGCCACTTGACCAACCCAGTCTTGCATTTTTTTTTCTAGCTTGTCGACCAGTTTGTTGTCCAGATTTTTTTTTTGTGCCCTGAAACTACGCTGGGCTTCTCTGCGTTTTACTACAAACCCTGTCTTGGGCAATCTCTTATCTAATAATTACTCTAATCATTTTAGGAATTAGAAAGGTTAAATTTAGAAGAAGTGTGCTTGCATTTGCATGGAGGGAAAATGGGGGAAAAAATTTAAAAAAAACTACCCTCAGTACGTCCGACCGATATTCGAACCTCGATCTCCCCCTCATCGGTAGTTTAGTCTATTGCGAGAGTAGCGCCTTAAATCATGCGGCCAACGAAGGGGGTTATATAGTATGTAGTTAAAGTGGCTGATAGTAATTTGTTCCTAGACCAGAGCTTTATGAATAAAATAAAATACTGCTTTGTAAATTGTTGTGAGTCATTTACCTGACGGATAGCGCGTATTTCAGTTAGGTGATACAGATTGAACCAGACAACACATCGTGGTCTGGTAACCTGAAGTCTCAATTAGAAAACACCCGCATCGGTGGCCACATGGCCTAACGCGCTACTCTCGCAGTAGACTAGACTGTCGAGGACAGGAAGATCAGAGTTAGGATCTTAGTCGGATATACTGAGGGTTTTTATTCCCAAAATTGTTTTCTACTCTCGCGCCACGCAAATTCGGGTATACTTCCTCTGAATTCAACCTTCCTCATCCATAACTCATTAGCTTAATTAGTACATATACGGATACGTATAACCTGAACAGGTAATTTAGGACGTGGGTCTAACAGAAAAATATTAGAGATCAATGGAATTGAGGTCAGTGATACTATTTTATTATGTTTAAAAAAAATTATTCAAAAAATAACTAATTTAAAACTGAAAAAAAAAAAATTAACCACCGCGTCTTACCACCTGTTCAGGTTATACTTATAAATGATAATTAATCTAATGGGATAGAGACGAGCAAGAAATTATTTTAGACGTAATGTACCCACATTTTCATGGAAGGAGAGTGTGAAACCATTAAGGAAATAAAACTCAGTGGATTTGATCAGGATTCGAAACGTGATCTCCCCATTTTCAGCAGGCCAGGTTAATACGAGAGTGACGCCTTAGAGTTAGACCGTTCTGGCACTGAAGGGGCTCAAACTACTTAACTGATCACACTCTTGTTGTTGTCATGTGAACTGAAACGGCACCTTGATGTGATTTTTGATTTGCGCATAATCGCGTATTTAATATCACGGTTAATCGGCATTGAGATGGGTTCTAAAACCCCTTCAACCGTCCCCCACCTCGAGTATCTTGAAGAATGAGTGACCTTCCAGGTACTGCGTGCTATGTCTTTATTGCCCCAATGTGTGTTTAAACACGCATTGTTCCTTTCTAGATCTGTTTCCATGGTTACAAAACGGTCCCTACTCCTATACTGTACTTGTACACAAGAGGTATACCCTCTCTACGGTAGGAGCAGTGTTATTATTATTATTATTATTATTATTATTATTATTATTATTATTATTATTATTATTAGCACCGCGTCTTACTACCCGTTCGGGTTATACGCACTTACGCTAATGTGTAATGGTAGGGTGATTGTGAGATGAAATGGAGGACCTACAGTTTAACGTGGGATCCGAACCACGGTGGAGGCCTGGCATTCCTCACATTCACAAGTTGTGATTAATACACATCTTGTCAGAGGTGAAGGAAGGGTTTGGTAATCAGATAAATCTGTGCCGGGACCGAGGTTTGAACCCCGGACTCTCAGCACAGAAGTCTGACACCTTACCCCTTGACCACCAGGTGAAAGATGAACTGAAGAAAACCACCGTTTGGACTTTTCTTTTTTTGTGGAAGTGGTGTTTGTGGTTAACTTGAAAATTGCTTTTCAAACGATAGCTTTTAAAACGCTGCGATTTCTTCACACATTAATAAATCGAACCAGTCTAAACAAGGGCGGCTGATTACATCATACAAACCGTCTTCGGTTGTGTTCATTCGCTGTTTACAAAATAAAAATGTTTTATTTTGAAAATAATATTTTGTACGTCTTTTTATCTAAGTTATAAAAAAATTGAACCCGGAACCCTAAGGTTCGTAGCCAGGTACACTTACCATAACCCCCGGGGCTGGTTTACCTTCAGTAATGGTTTTGGGAAGCGGGGCATTTGCCCCCCTCCCGCCTTTGCCCTCCTCACCAAGACTACAAATAATTATAATATAAACTTAATTCATATGAAGAAGAGTTAAGAATGATATGTGTCGAGTGTATGGTCTACATTTTAAGACCAGTTTTACAACTAGATATTAAATAAGTACACAGCTATACATTTTAAAAGTAGGCCTACGCCCAAATTTACAAATTGTTCTTACATACATTGTACGCAAGGGCAAGGCCACCTACAACGAATGTATGCCCTTAGACACTATGACAAAGTTAATAATCTACAAGCACTTAATATTTATACATTTTCTTGACCTCCGATAGTTAGGGGCTATCTCCTAAACTTCCCTCCACCCCGGTGTCCCCCCCCCCCC
>CABFWO010000290.1:304610-320767 GCA_902155825.1 Timema genevievae | reverse complement strand
CCCCCCCCTCTACCCGTCCGTCCTCGAAAGTAAATGTATGGGTGCGTCACAGATCAGTATACACCCTGCCGGGATTCTAACCTCGACGTCACCGGGAATCCAGACCGTGTAGATTCCTAAAGGGTAGATTACACTGGGTGAGATCATGATCTACTTACTACATTGTAAACACGTGCGCCAGGAAGCTTGTTCCAAACAATCTCGGTGAGTGTAGATTACACTGATCCACCAAAATCGCCCACTCGTCTAAGTAGAGTTGTTTTCATTTTTCGTGAATAGCTTTGTTAATCGCAATATCTGGAGTGAAGTGGAACAGTAGCAACATTGTAGACTCTTTACGAATATATGAACAATATCTGGTTCTGTGGAACATCAAACATCGTGACTATAGCAATGTAAATCTTAAATATGTGGATTTTTAAAAAAATGTGTGAAGAGCTTGAAAAAGGAGGATTGCTTAAGGGGATGAATGAAAAACAGCTCAAAGCAAAAATTAAGATTTTGAAAGATGTCTACCGGCAAGAATTAGCTAAGATAGAAAGAAGCAAAAAAAGTGGCAGCGGAACAGAAGTACTAGTTTACTAGCTTCACTAATTACACAGGGCAACTTTACTAGCCAGAGGATTAACTAGCTAGCGAGTAGCTGGTAAAGTCGTCCGGTGTTCAACTTTACTCACTGGGGTAAAGCGAGAGGCGAGTTTACTAGCCGTTGCGATTACATTCGGCGAGTTTAATAGCAGCAGGTAAATTCGCCAGCGAGTAGCTAGTGATCTTGCCCAGTGTAATCGACCCTTAAGCGTTTGTGCCCAGTGATGCGGGTGGACTACCCTCATGATTTTACTAGACAACTTGGAAGATATGTTTACTAATCACACTACACCGCTATGACATGAAGTACGCTTGTCGGAACATTTTGAATTCTCTCCGAGCAGTCAACCATCTCAAATTTGTCTTGCTTCTCTGGATGTATGCGAAGAGAAAAGGAGGGAGTTTAACATTTTGGCGGAGGAGTACCTTCACGACAACTGATTGACGTCACACCCGCTTTGAATCTACCTCCCTGCTTTTGCCAATTAACACGGTAATCTTCTAACTGAAGACGCTTCACTTTGTGCCTCTTTAAGCCAAGTGCAATACATAATGATGTGAATTTACCGACAAAATTGGCTTCACGGATAGTGTGCTTGGCTGATCTGAGGGTCCGAGCTGCATCCTCGACACTTAACCATTAATTTGTGCCCAAAATAATACCTAAAAAGCACTTATATGTCTCATTTTATCGATCATAGATATAATACCTAAAAACAAAGTTCTGAGTCCATTTTGCTATCGTATTAAACCTAAAAGTTTCAGTAAGTTTTGAAACACAATAAATGAAGGAAGCGTCGATATCAATTTCATCTCTAAAAACTAAAAAAATTACCATTCACTTTTTATAGAGTTGTCCATTTGGCTGTAGTTTCAGATGACAACCTAGCGGTGTATTATATTATATTTTTTAGCGCCGCATCTTACTATCCGTTCGGGTTATACGCATATATATTAATTACGCTAAAGTGCTGGGAATGAGTAAGGTCGAATTGATTGAAAATCTATCCCCATTTGCGTTGAGGTAGAATGGAAAGCCATTTAGGGAAAACCACATTCAATAAAACCGACCGGGACTCGAATCCCGATCTCCCCATCATCAGCAGTCTAGTTTACTGTGAGAGTGATGCCTTATATAATGCGGCCACCAAAGCGGTTTTGAGATATTTAACGTGCATTAGCCGAACCGACTGATTATATTGGGACACGACTTATAAATTAACTTAAATCTAGAACGGACACAACTTTCAGTCATCGGCTGTTTCATTACAGTGAATGAGGAAACTTACATTTCATCAATGATTACTTTTTCAGCCATGCCGGGAATCGAACTCGGGACCCTTAGCTCACTAGACAGACGCAAACACGCTATCGACCGAGCCAAGTGTCGGGCTCTTACTGTTTTTTTTTAAAACTTTTTAACTATTTAACCCGCCTCGGTAGCGTAGTTGGCTAACGCGCCAGTCGTGTTGAGTCAGACCACCGAGGACGGGGAGATCGAGGTTCGAATCTCGGTGAGGTTCGAATCTCGGTCGGGTGAACTGAGGGTGGTTTTTCCTAAATGGTTTTCCACTCTCCCTCCACGCAAATGTGGGTTCACTTTCTCTAAATTCAACCTTCCCATTTCCTAATCCATTAGTGTAATTGGTACTTAAGCGTATAACCCGAACGGGTAGTAAGACGCGGTGCTAAAAATTAAATTTAACTATTTAGTTATTCTGAAAATTGAAAAATGACACCTGGACACGGGAATCGAACTCGGGACCTTTGGCTTAGTACGCCGGGTTCGATTCCCGTGTCCAGGTGTCATTTTTCAATTTTCAGAACATGATATCTAGATGGTGTAATTCCCACTAATAGCATAAATAATAGCTTTGGCTATTTAATTCTATTTAGTTATTACCTAATACTACTTTCGATACTATCTACTTTGGTGGTGTAACGATCTCAGCCATCACTTTCGTAATAAACTGGACTGTCAATGACGGAGAGATCGGGGTTCGAATCATAGTCGGGTATTCTGAGACAGAGTTTCCACGTGCCTATCAAATTAGGAGGGACGGAAAAACATGGATTTTATCTATGTCTGAAAAGGGGTGGAAAAAATATGAAATGTTTGTCAATTCGAGATATGTATTTACCTTCACATTTTAAAGAGAAGGCTTTTGCTTGGAAGAAAAAGCGAACAGTAAAACTAATCGCGTTGATTGGAAACATGTAACATACCCCTCTACCCCCGTTTTACTTCGCGCACCCCTGGAACGTTGGGTTGTGTAACAACCGCATACATTCCCCCATCGAAGCCAAATCATTCTATTTTAACACCAATGGCCTGACTTTACAAACAGGACTGTGGTGCTGGAGTCGGTATAAATGTACCCTCTCCGGCGTAAAAATAAAAACCTATAGTATTACAACAACATATGATAAATGTATCACTTTAATTTTAAACTTTTTTATTTATAGAACCAATTTTATTATATTTTTTAACACCGCGTATTACTACCCGTTCAAGCTATACGCTTATGTACTAATTACGCTAATGTGTTAGGAATGAAGAAGGTTGACTTTAGAGGAAGTGGATAGATGATAAATCTTTTAATGAATAGAAAAAGTGTTCATTAAATGACAGTACACCCTTTACATCAATCGGAAACTTGATATCCCTATGTGAAGAAAATTAAATTCTATGTTTCTCTGATTTGTTTTGACCAACAACCTGTTGATATAGAAACTACAAAAACACACCAGAAAAAGAATAAGAACTTGTAAGAATGTTAATGTTTGGTAGCTTAGGATTTTTCGAAAATTTGTGATCCATGTAATAAAAGAAAATATTCCCATCCACCAAGAAAAACTGTATAAAGGTAGTCACCCTTTTTGTTGTTACTACAGTTACTAAAACAATTATAATATATTCATACAGTAAGTCATGTTATCTGAAGATGTCTGAAGATACCTATAAAATAACACAAATAATTAATTTAGCACCGCGCCTTACCACCCGTTCGAGCTATACGCTACATTACTAATTTCACTAATGGGTTAAGAATTTTAAAGGTTGAATATTGAGAAAGTGAACTCGTATTTGCGTAGAAGAAGAGTGGAAAACCATTTAGGAAAAACCACTCGGGCGAGATTTGAACCTGGATCTTCCCATCCTCTGCATTCCAGCTCAACATGAGACTAGCGCGTTAGCTAACTATGCCACTGAGGTGGATGAAAAAAAACACAAATATTTTGTAAAATGCCATCAATGTTGGCCGCATAGAAATATCTTTGAATTTTCTAAACTGTTTTTTCCAATCAAAATCAGACTATACCTTATTCAATGTATGTATTATTAAATTTGAAGGTATAGTCAAAACAACAAAGTTTTCAAAGCCACAGATACCAAGAATGATAGCATATTTAATTTAAATTGATCAAGTCTATTATTTTAGTCCTATTTTGTGAGATAGCCAATTAGTCTTATTTGAGTCAAATGTTGCAGTAGGTTTTTTTTGGTCTAGATTCCTAATTTTTGGTAACCGGGCTCATTACAGTTTGTTATAGTCCCACTATTGGGCGCCAATTGTTATGCCCCTCGTTGCTCGCCGATTGTCGTGCCCAACTACTGTGGCGACGTCTGTAGTACCCCGTATCTTGCCTCACGTGGTAGTCCTATGAAATAGTCGAATATTGGTCCTTCGTTGTGGTGATTCTTGTACGAAATAAAGTTTCTTAGTCATTTATTCAATATTTTAGCCTTGCTAAGATGTTAGAAAAATGATCATGATTGCTTGTCAAACGTCGTAGTTTTGTAAATGTTTATGATTCAAAACAGCCACATCTATTTGAAATATATATACTCTTTATATACGCAGGATTACATTACTTGTTTCGATAAAAGAACTTAAAGGTTATTCTATTAACTGGTTACGCATTTGACACTCGCACATTACAAAAACACATCCGTTCAGAACGAAGGATGGTATCGGAGAGCAACCAAAGCGGATACTGATTTTAACATCTCAGTCCAATAGAATATTCTAACATAGCACTCGGAGCTTCGAGAACAGGAAGCCGTCAATAATATACTTCCACGTCAGCCAAATGCATTAACACACTGAAGTTAGTTACACTGGCTGATGCCTTCTACCTTCAGGGTGTTAACTTAACAACAAAAACAACTAGTACTGTCTTAGCTAGAATCTGGTGATTTACTATAAATGAATGTATTTTATGCCTGAAATAATATAATATAAAATTCAAATAAAAGCAACATATGTTTAATATAGAAAATTAATAGGAGAATATTGTCAATGCTTTCAAATATCCTTTAGGGTCAAATCAAGGTCGATACAAGTTCCAAAATAATTGATAACTTCGACTTGTATGACATTGATTCATTATTTGATTAATTTATTTTAAAGGACAAAGAACTTTTCTTATTCATAATCTAATATATACAAAAAGATTTCATAGAGGTCCTTGTAATTGGGTTGGTAAGGGGCAAAGGGAGCAGAGGTTTTTTTTCCCTTCCTTCTTCATCCCCCTCTTTTCGAAACCATCGTTGAGCTGCTGCTTTGGAGGTTCTTTATTCGGGTCTCTTGATAGCTTTACATCAACTGTTGCTCCTGAAAGAGGGAGACGATATATATACAGGGTGTGTACGGATTCGTGAACTTTCTCTCCAAAGTGCTATTCCTTAAAACAAAAAATCATATAAAACAACGAATATGTCTGATGCTTACAAGATTTAGACATGCGACACCGTCAAATGGGGTGAAACGTGTTACGCACAATGTTGCTATAGGCGTGGCGAGGATGCGGCCATGGACCACACGCAACACAACACTTGTTCGCAGATCTTCCTAAATATACAGGCAATCTCGGAGCGAAATACCACGCTGCTTGTGCAACCGTCGATAGCATGATACGATGACTGCCTCCTGGCTCGAAATACACGATGGTCGTTTAAAATAGCAACTAAGAGCATGAACGGTACTAAAGGATGCATGTTGTGCACTTGATTTTGATTTTTCACCGAGTCTTAATAACCGCTCGGGCTATTCGGATTAATTAATTACTACTCGCTTCGGTGGCCGCATGGTCTAATGCGCTATTTCCCGTTGGACTAGACTTCCGAAGACGGGAAGATTGGAGTTCGATCCCGGTTGGGTGCATTGGGGGTAGGTTTTCTAAATGGTTTTCCACTATCCCTCTATGCAAATGCTAGTTCATTTAATCTAAATTAAGCTTCCCTAATCCCTAACCTATTAGTGTAATTAGTACATAGGCGTATAACCCGAACGGGTAGTAAGACGCGGTGCAAAAACAAAAATGTACCACCGCATCTTAATACTCATATATGATAATTACTCTAATGGGATAGGGATGAGGAACGAAGCATTTTACAGGTAACTTACCCACATTTGCTTGGAAGGAGAGTGGGGAAACCATTTAGGAAAGCCACCCTCGCTAGACCCGAACAGGATTCGAACCCCAATCTCCCAGTCATCAGCAGGCAAGTCTAACGTGAGAGTGACGCATTAGACTATTCGGCCACTGAAGCTGGTTATATGTATTAACTCTGCTAATGTGTTTGGGGATGAGGAAGGCTGAATTTTGAGAAAATGTACTTCAGAAGCAATCGTTGACTCGTAAAGAGTGTACAAAGTTAATTTGAAACCTACATTATTTTGTCAGCTCGACATCTGTGTAGTGAAAAGTGTAATGTTAAATTTGCAAAAAAATTAATACTATTCAAAATAAATGCTTGAAAATGACTAAAAAATTTTAAAAAAATTGATATTATCTTAAAAATCCAACCTACAAAAAGTGACTAAAATTTACTCAAAAAAGCTAACGCTTGTACACTCCGTTTGCCCTAAATTTTACCGGTCTTACCTTGATTGATTACACTATGACCCTCTCTTATAAACATTACCATAGTGGAAGAATGCAAGGTAAGTTTGTTACCTTTCAAGGTATACGAAGGGTTCCATAAAAGCGATGGCTATAAAGAATCACACCCAAAGAAGAATTGCGTGAGGTTTTATACACCCTGTATAGTAGGCAAATGGCGACTGGGATTTGTGTCAAAGTTAATTGGATGTCAGGGCTCCTTACAGTCACAAGGATTGATTTCAATTATTTTGTACGATCGTTTGTTCCTAAAATAGGGATAAATAATAAATGTGTGTGTGTGTGTGTGTGTGTGTGTGTGTGTTTGACGCGGGCAGTCAAATCGAGTTATATTATATTCCCTTTCATGAATTTATTTTATCCCCGTTTCAATGGCCTTCTCAGAGAATAACTGTCGCTTTTGTTTCTCCCTCGGAGTAGTTCGACTGGTCCGGTTCAGATAGCGCGTCCGTCTTTTGAAGTCCAATTATATTGCATTCAATTATTCCAAAACTTTTATATAAAACAACGTCACGCAAACTGCAAACGTGCCACGTTCAATATTTATCGACATGTTTTTTATTTATAATAAAGTAAGGAAAATTGACTATGAACTATTGTTTGCAATAGTGTTACCCTGTAGTTAAAAGGATAATAAGTTCAAACAAAAGTTTTTAAATATAAATAACTTGTTTCGTTTTGTTGATATCTTTTTACTTTAAAAATTGGAAGAAAATACAGCCTATAATATTTCAGGGTAAACTTATAAACAGTATAATATTTTACCCTTTTCTCTAAATAATAAACAAAGAATATTCCAAAACCCGCTTCAATGGTCGAATGATCTAAGGCGTCACTCTCGTGTTATACTGTCCATCTAATGACGGGTAAATCAGGGTTAGAATCCTGGTCGGGTCTACTGAAGGTAATTTTTCCCTAAATGGTTTTCCACTTTGCTTCCCCGAAAATCCGGGTAGATTACCTCTAAAATGCCTCCTTTCTCATCCCTACACCATTAGAGTAGTTATCATATATGCGTATGACCTGAAAAGGTAGTAAGATAAAACCCACAGTGAAAAAGGAAAATGGAGGAAATTTTATAATGAAGAGCTTCATGGTATTAATGCATTCGTAATCATATTAAGGATAATCAAGGCGCGCAAGCTGAGGTGAGGTGATCATATGGTGCGTATGGGTGATGACAGGCGTCTGCACACAATTTTAGTTGGGAAACCTGAAGAAACAGGACTCATTGCTGGACCAAGACGTCGATGGGTGGACAATGTTAAAATATATTTAATGGAGGTTGGGTGTTAGGTTAGGGATGTGATGGAGGTGTCTTCTTAGGATCAAGTTTATTAGAATACACAAAAACACACCTGATCGAGGAAGCCTTCCAGGGACCCTTTTATGCATGCGATTCGTGTCGTTCGACAACTGAAATAACGGACGGCAAAGACTCGTCTTGTTTGTAAGGTTCTTTTATGCATGCGACACTTAGTCGTCCCCTGAACAAACTAGAAAAGGGGGGAGGGGGGATGAAAACATGTTATCAGTGCTGCCAATGTCTTGCAGTAGAAGATGGATCCGTGCGTGTTGTATACTGCTTGTTGGTTGACCTCAAGAAAAAGACGAGAAAGAAGATGGGACGTCCGTCCATCCCATTAACAGTGCAAGATACATACTGTAGATAGTGCATTTCTTTAATCTGCACGGAAAATTAAGAGACGGCAGTGACACGTTTTTTAATTACTATAGAATTTCTCTTACATCGTTTGATGAGTTAGGGGTAACATTCCAAAGAACCATTCTAGATAGGCCAAATTTAGGGCAGCTTCAACACAATTATACGACGTCACTTGCCGAAACTCTTCAAACAACTGGCCAACAATATAGGAGGTTGGCTGCACTGATTTCTAGAGAACGGACGGCACACAACTCGCGCGTTTGCATAAAAGGAACCGCTAAACGCCATGTATATATAGAAACCGGACGATGTTTATTGCCGCATGCGATTCTTAGAACACGACGACACGTTCTTGAAACCGCAACGACAACTAACTCGGACGACAAAGCATAAAGGGATCCACTTGTTCCCATTGATTTATAAAACGGACGAGTTTTGGCCGTCGGTTGTCGGACCACACGAATCCCATGCATAAAAGGGCGCTAATCTAGCAATCTTGTCTCAGGATAGGGTGGAAATGGAGAGCATACGTTTTAGCGACCACGGGCTTTCAAGTTACTTAAGGTAGGGGGAAGGGTGGGGAGGAAGAGAACACGAGAAAAAGGCTATTAATTGTTTTTCCATTTTTTATAGCAAACATTTTTTTGGGTAAAAACAAATAAAATATTTCTACAGTAGAACCATATAAGTTTAATTTTCTTCACATGGTGATATCAACAGTTCTTGAATACCTATTAAAAGATGTCCTGGAATTTAATGACAACTTTTCTCTCCATTAAAAAAAAAAGTTTCTCATCTAATGCCGATTTGCTCATGACAGATATTCAACAATTGTTGATATCACTAGGTGAAGAAAATTAAATCCTATGCTTCTACTGGAGCAATATTTTATATATTTTAACAAAAAAAAGTTTTGCTATTAAAAACTTTTCAAACACTGGCCTTTTCTCGTATCCCCTAGGGTCAGAAAATTATAATTAATTCTATTTATTTGTGTGAGGTCTTTCTAACCCCTAACGTGCACTTTCTGAACCAACTGTTTATATCAGTACACAAGAATGTCCATGGGAGATAGTTAAAGGGCCTGCCAATTTTGGGGGAAAGATATTTTCAAATAACATACCTTCTAAAGTTCATTTACATGCCACAATCGATATGGGACCGACGGTTTTACTTCTCTTTATCGCTCAGTAACAATCCGTCCACCCCGGTTGCGTTTGAACCCACAATCATCGGTTCCTGAGACGATCACTTTAGCCCAAGACCACCGAAGTTGACTTGTCAATTATAATAATGTTCTAATGATCGTAGTCAAGTTTTAAAAATTAGGTTTAAATTTTATTTTAATCAAATTAAACGTTCAAATAAAGCTCATCTGTTGAAGCGCGTTCTTTATGGCTTTGAAGGGGCTAAAATTCCTGGAGGAGTGGAAACCTCTTCACGAATTTGTTAAAGCACTTTCTCTAATAGCTTGTTATAAGATAAAATGCCTTTCGATTGTGGCCCCATCTCATGAATCTTAATTGACAAAAGGACTCATTAGCTTTGGACAGATTTTGCTTTTCTGTGTTGAGGGTTGCATTCATATACCATCATTCTCTTTGTATGATTTATGGGAAATAAAGGGAGTAATTAATTAAATGAGTTGAAAGAGAATTTACGTATATGTGTTATTATATAATCCTAGGGTTTAGCAGTAGAAGCTTATACAAATGTACTTTGTGTGTGTGCATTTATGGGTTTGTATGAGGATACAGATACAGTGAATAAGGTGTTTTTCGCCATCATCATCATCATTATTATCGCTTTCTTTCCCTCTTTTTGTATACGAATACACATGCACGTACCTATGACCAAGGGGTCCAAAGCGTTAAGCTCAATGCACACGTTTATAGAAAATCGGACGCTGAACACAGTTAGCTCTGCTTGATTGGTATAACATATGAGACGCTCTCAGGATGGTTTGTCGACCCATGATTCCTTGCAACACCAACTGTAAACACATTTGGTTATTTGATAGGATTATTAAGTGTTATGACCTGCTTTGGTGGCCGCATGGTCTAAGGCGTAGCCCTCGTGTTAAACTGGACTGTCGATGACTGGGAGATAGAGTGTACTGAGGATGGTTTTCTCCAAATTTGTTTTCCACTCTCCCTCCACGCAAACTCTGATATACTTCCTTTAAAATTCAAACTTAATAATCCTAACTCATCAACGTAATTAGTATATACAAAGATAACCTGAACAGGTAGTAAGACGTGGTTCAAAAACAAAACGACAAAAGTATTATGTTTTATGATGTTACACAGAACTACGTGAATCCGGTTATCTTTTCGTTGAAAGGCTCTCGCAAACGAATTGTCGTGGGACAGAGCGGACAAAGCTGGAAATTTTCCAACTCACGCCGAGTGGATCGTGCTGAAATCTTGTGATTGGCTTAGAGCTCGTAACTTGACCACGTTTCTGCTGCGTTCTTGTTTTTCGGTGATAGTGTGAATCTACAGTTAAGACTCGAAAGTGCATTCGGCCACACTTTATTGGTAGGTTGGGGTTCGCTTCTCGGCTGGATGCAATGAGGGTAGTTTTTTCACAGCCTTTCTACACTAATGATGACACACTTATTCTAAAACTACCTTTAACCTCATCCGTTAAATCAAGTCGTTGATGATATGTTTAACTTATTCATTTATAAAACTAAGACAGTTTTAAATGGAAAAATTTGATTCGAATAACTAAAAATATTAAGTAAATTTGTTAAAATGTGTTTTGCTTGGAATGATAAGGTTATTTTTACACCAGTTAAACTAAACAGGCAAGTCTGATTTTCATAATGATTACTTTTTCTAGGCATGAAAAGTAAAGAAAAATAATTAATTTCGATTACACAGCTCATTAAATTCACACTAAAAACTGGATATTACTTCGTTTATTATTTGGGTCAAGGGGCTTTAGGAGTTACGCTACGTCCTAACCCCGGCTACTCCATTCCTAACATTTGCCGTAAATGAGAATTAACTTCTCTTTTTTACTCTTAAAAAATAAAAATAATTTCTGTTTTTGTGTAACTGGATGGTGGTTGTGTTTTCATTCCAAGCAGATTAAGGTCACTTCTGGTGCGTATAGGGGTTAACAGACCATAAGGAAACTTTAATTAAAAGCAATGTAAGGATAGAATTTTTTTTACTCTTCCCAATCCGTTGTGCAATTGATTAGCTGAACTCACGCTTTTCTCTAGTACACCTTGCTAGGAGGACAACGTCCAATTAATTGGGGCGATTTATTAGTGTTTTTTGTTCGAGTAAAGTATAAAAGTCATTTAAATAATTATTTGAAAGTATTTATAATATCTGACTGCCTGATTCCTCTCGGGGAAAACCTGGAAATATCATTGGGTTTAATAGTAGACCCGCCCAGACATAATGTTTAGGGGTTGCTATACCTCAGTTTTAGCTTCTGTGGTGCTGACTGACAGTTCACAGCTGACGTCTGACAGTCAACAGTTAGGTATATACCTAAATTTTGACTGTCAGAAGTTACAGCTGTTAAAGACATGTTTTTTGCAGATCATATGGTTCGGCGTAGGGATACATAATTTGGTCTGGTAACTTTTCAAAGCCGTCAGAAGTCAGCTGTGAGCTGTCAGTCAGCACCACAGAAGCTAAAACTGAGGTGTAGACATAATATTGAGCCCATTTAACCCATGGGGCCAATTTTCCCCAATAACGAACTTCATACATTGCATAGCCATTACTCAATAATGACAAACACGCTTCGGTGGTCCAATGGTGTAAGGCGTCACTCTCGTAATATAGTGATGATGGGGAGATTGGTATTCAAATCCCGTTTTGGTTTGCTGGGGGTGTTTTTTCCTGAATAGTTTCTCACTCTCTATACACATAAATGTGAGCTCACTTCATCTAAATTCAACCTTCCTCATCCCTAACACATTGGCGTAGTTAGTACATATGCGTAGGCCTATAGCTCGAAATGGTAGTAAGACACATTATGAATTTTTTTTAAAATAAATAAGAATATGTATAGCTAATTAAGTATTTTGATTAAAAAAAAATTGGTTAATCAGTCCTTATCTGGAGTTCCATAAGAAAAATTTCGAATCTTTTGCCAGAAAAAAGTGATCAAAAAAGTCAATGATTACATTTCTTAGTTTTTGTGGCCACCCACATTAACTCCCCGCATCCCTCATTTTTTTTGGGTATGTACCACATCCTGGAGATCCACATATTTACAATATTGGGGTCTAAGGGCGGAGGAAGCTAGAATTTGAAAAAAAGTATGTCCATATTTGTTTGAAGGAAGAGAGGGAAACCATTTAGCAAATGTTCAGATCTCTCGGTTTCATGGCCTTGAAGCTACTATGCGCGCTCTCTCTCTCTCTTTTTATCTCTCTCACACACAAAAGCAGTGGTGTTCTCTGTTAAAGTTTATTGGTAATAGCACATCCTTTACACCCTCCCTACCCTCATATTCGAACACTCTTGGCTTTATTTTGTCGACAAATCATTTATAAATGACAACGTCTATGATGAAAAATTCTCCGCAAAACAGTAATCATTCATTCTCCGTCTTAAGAGCTTGTTGATGTCTGCCTATCACGCGGTCAACCTCTTATTGATTGCGAATCTTAAAATAAAAATGTAGTTTTAATGCGTGCATCGTAAAAAGTGGCAACATTTGCGGGGTTACCTAAATCCGGGATAAAACAAAGAATTTGGAGGGGAAACAACAAAAATATGGAAATATTTTTGAATTTGAGACACTTTAACTGCAATCTTTTATAAATCACTTGTTCAATACATTCTCTACCATTATTATTTACCTTCTCCAGTGACCGCATGGTCTAAGGCACTACTCTCGTAGAAGACTAGACTGCCGATCACGTGGAGATCGAGATTCGAATCTTGGTCGGGTGTACTGAGTTTTTTTCCTAAATGGTTTTCCACTTTCCCTCCACACAAATTGTTACATTTTCTATAGATATAACCTTCCTAGTACCTCAAACAATTTGCGTAATTAGTACATAAGTATATATAGCCCGAACAGTGATGTGGTGCTAAACTTTAAAATAAGTGGGGCACGCGGACTAAACATCAAGCTCGTCTAGTCTGGTTTTGTCGGTGTCTGGGAGGTAGGAGTTAGAAGAATGCCTATTTGGTGTAATGTGGATTGTTTTTTATTAAAGCCGCGGTGGTTATATGCAGCACGCTTGGACTAATGTTAACTCGGAAACTATCGTGTAAACATGTGATCCGAACCATTCGGACGGCGTCGTCCGAGATGAATGGTGTGTCGGACCTTGTTCGACTTTCGCGAGTCAGCTCCGATACATACTAGTAGCACTAACGGCGGCGGAACGATGAAAGGAGTTTATTATTATTTAGCAACGCGTCTTACTACCCGTTCGGGTTATACGTTTAAGTACTAATTACGCTAATGGATTAGGAATTTGGAAGGTTGAACTTAGAGGAAGTGAATCCGCATTTGCGTGGAGGGAAAGTGGAAAACCATTTAGGAAAAACCACCCCCAGTTCACCCGACCGAGATTCAAACCTCGATCTCCCCGTCCTCGGCAGTCGAGCTCAACACGACTAGCGCGTTAGCCAACTACGCCACCGAGGCGGGTATGAAAGGAGTTAATGCTAGAAGGTGGACTGAGTGTAAAAATAAATTTAGGAACCTTATTTTTCGCGCCTGATAATCTATTTTCAGTTAAAAAAAGTCTTCACTTCATGCGAGCAATTTTGATGAATTTGAAACTATCCTAGTGAAAAGGCGTGAAAACTATCTCTTCGAGCTGGCTTGCGAGCATGGCTCGTTCGAGTGAGTGTTCTCAGTCTTAGTTGACTCGTAGCGTGTCACCGTGGCTTGATTATTTCCCCACTTACCTCCGCGAAATTGTGGGTATGTTTCCTCTAAATTATACCTTCCTTATCTCTACTACATCAGTTTAATAGGTGTGTGTCTTTAAACTGAGCTGGTAGAGAGATGTGGTTAAAAAAAATCCACAAAAGTTATTTTCTTCCAATCCATTAAATTATAGTAATAATAAATGATGCGAGTTATATATGAAGTAGACCTTAGAGATCCTTCATCAAAACCCTTCTCCACCCCTCTCTTTTAAATTAAATTAAAATATACCCGCATTTGAGCGGATAAAGTGGAAAATCATTAAGGCAACACTTCTCTTAAATACACCGGGTCGGGATTCGAACCCTGATCTCCTCGTCACACGAAAACCATGTGAAATAGTTGCCTTAGCCTGCGTGCTCATCGTTGTAGGGGGTTTCTTGGTTCTAAACTCATCGATAAGAAATAAAAAATATGTATTTATATTTTTAAATTAAAACCTCTCCAGTTTTGGCAAGACAACAAAATCGCTGTCAATCTTACTTGATGTTTATCTCTGTAATAGAGAACTAAATTCCCGCCAATTGAAGGTACAAGGGAAAAAAGGGGAAGATTCAATTTTAACTCAAACTCAATTAGTGCTGCCATCTATTAGGCAATCACGAGACCTTTCTAATGAACTTTAGATTATGCTTAAAAGAGGTCTCTGTCGTATTTTAAAAAAGTATTTCCTGGAGTCGTTATGGAGTTTGATATATAAAAGTTGCTGTCCAGGAAAATGTGTGTAGTTTGATTTTTTTTACTTTTTCCCCTCTACCCTTAAATTGTTTTCCTTAAAAAGAACAGCAAGGTTGAGTTTTAAATGTTAGCTCGGGGTGGTTTGTTACCTTCAATAGATACACACTCACTCGAAAAGACCGTCGTCCATCAATCGTCAATCTCGGTAGCGACAGGTGATTTGTCACATACGGGCTGGGCTATCTCTGGTAGACCACCACACACACTTGCAAATCATCGCGCCCCCCTCCCCCCTGAACCGCACTCCGGGGTGAATGATGGATTATATTGGATATACATGACCTAATTACTCTAACTGGTAGCTATAATCCAATTTTCATAGAAAATACCTTTTAGAAAATACTAAACAATGTATATTTGTTGCCAAAATTGAGAACATATTACTATTTTGTTAGTGTTATTATTTCTTCTTAAGTGAACAACGCTACGGTGGTTTTGATAAGATTTATATCCATCCGTAGCTGGGCACACTCAGTCTTTTGGCTGGTTATTGCCGCCTGCACCATCTGGTATACATCCCATCTACTAGGGGAGCTCAAGAAGTGTGGCGATTCCTCGTTGTGCCTTTTACACTGAATTTCTATGAGCGAGCTCGAAAGGACATACTAATTTTACCGGGAAATATATTTTCACAAAAGGGTTATTTTACATGCCACAATCGACATGCGACCAATGGCTTTACTTACCCTCCGAAGGAAGTTGTGCTACGGATTTTTATCGCTCGAGAAAAATCCGTCGACCCCGGCTGGGTTTGAACCCACGAACATTGAGCCTTGAGCTAAGTACCTTACCCTAAGACCATCGAGGTCGATAGTGTTATTTTATAGTGTAATATTATCTACCAACATTGACAAATTAAGATAATATTACTTTATGTATGAATATAGTATAATAAACCTTCCAAATATCAATTAAGATCCTTTCTGATAAATGGAACTGTAGACTCGCATTATTCTGGGTCGCTGTTGACGAAGGAGGTTAGGGTTTGAGTCTCGGCTAGGTGCACTGTGTGGTTGTTTTCATGCGATTTATCATTTTGTTTTACCCATACTCTATCTCCATTAATGTGGCTGTATGTCCGCTAAACTAGCGTCTTACCCTTAGACCAAGACGTTTAAAGACCGTGAGTTAAACGAGATGATTAAAATAAATAATATTGAAAACGTTAAATTTTGAAACAACTTGGTCAAGTTATTAATAACAAATAAATATTGAGAAGGTAATTTAACATTTTATTTAATAAAAACATACATGTATTTTATATAATGAGAAATAACTTGAGTTTAGCCCCACATTTTTCGTGTTTTTTTTTTGTTTTTTTTTTTACATC
>CABFWO010000290.1:246016-281621 GCA_902155825.1 Timema genevievae | reverse complement strand
GGGGGGGGGGTAGTTTCTTCCTCAATTATGTCCCATTCGCACTTCACTCAAACACAAATACATTACCTCTACATTCTACCTTCCTTAAATGCCTCCCCCGTCAGAATAAATATGCAAATAGCCAAACGGATACTAAGACATGTTGCACGTACGATAAACTTATATCATGACAACTAATAAAAAAAATATGGGTTTGGTTTATTTGTTTATACGGTTATTTATTTTAAACGTGACGTTCTCACTTGTTTTTAACGAATGAATCCTTACTTGCGTTCTGGATGGTTTAGTTGTAACATTCCATCATAGAGCCTATCCCTACCTCCCAAATTAAACGGACTGTGGTGACTGTGTTTTGTCCCAGGAAAATGTCGCGTTGCATTGCCGGGGGAAATGAATACGTATGCAAACTCAACGCGCAAATGGCCTTCAATTTGCGTACCGTCGCGTCCAGTCATCACTGTAATGCGTGAAACGTGTCATCTAACTAACTGGAGGAATTTCAAATGTGTGTGACATTTGATAGAAACAACCTTATCTTTCTCAAGTCTTAGGGTGCGATGGAAGGGAAAGCGATTCTTTGCTTTTTTTAATATTAAAAAAAATGAGACAAAATAAAGAATATATTCCTCCAGTATATATATATATATATTTATTATATATATATATATATGCTGGAGGTATATTCTTTATTTTGTCTCATTATATATATATTCTTTATTTTGTCTCATATATATTCTTTATTTTGTCTCATATATATATATATACTGGAGGAATATATTCTTTATTTTGTCTCATATATATATATATATACTGGAGGAATATATTCTTTATTTTGTCTCATTATTTATAATTAATATATATATATATACATATAATTGCATACACATAGTAATCTTAACCATTCTTTAATATTTTTTATGGACGTAACAGAATTTGAACATATCTTCATTTTAAAAACTGTGCTCATGATATATATTCAAGAATTCTTTTTTTATTACTGCGTCTTACTAACCGTTCGTTTTATACGCTTATATACTAATCACGCTAATGGCTTTAAGGATGAAGGTTATATTTAGATTAAGTATACCTTCAATTGCATGGAGTGAGATTGTTAAACCATTTAGGAAAAACCACCCTCGGTACACCTGGTTGAGATTCGAACCTTGATCCCCCCACCCGCTATCGGCAGTCTAGTCTATTCAAGAATTGTTGAGGTTACTTCGTATAGTTAAACCAAAAGTATCAACTGGATCAATATTGTATTTATTTTAACAAAGATTTTCTAAAAACTAATCCCGAGCTTGAAACGGTGGGCCTGAAGGGGACGCCAGAAAAAGGCCAATGTGTTTGCAATTTTTATATTTTTTTGGTCAAAATAAATCGAAAAATTCTTTTGTATAAATATGGAGATTAACTTTCTTCACATGGTGATATCAAGAGTTCTTGAATATCTTTCAAGAGTGTTCTGGAATTTAATGACAACTTTTTCTCTTAATTTAAAAAGTTTGTCATCTAATGACACAATGCTTTAACAAATATTCAACAACTGTTGATATTCTCCATTAGTGTTACTAAGAGAATTATCTGGATGGTTAGTAAGATATAGAAACCATATAAACATATATATATATTTAGCGCACTTTACTTGAAGAAATAAACTAATATGTGATACGACACATTCTTACAAACTTTCTCATATAAACCGGGCGTATTAGAGCTTGAAAAAACACACTTCAAAAAAATATTATTTTCAAACTAGACTTGAATTATTTAATTTGTGAAAAAAAAAATATGGTCTTCAAATACCAATTTTGAAAAAAATCCTTAAAGCTATCCGAGTCAAATGTGCTTTTACATACTTTCATTTTTACACTAACTCTAGTTGTAATAATAAGGAATGTAATAAATAACACAAAGAAGGGTTAGATAGGTCTACATGAAAATTGATTAACTATGAAAAAGTTCAAATTTATTCATTTGGGTCCAGTATTAGTGAGATAAGTGAAACCTCTTTTTTTTCCCCATCACTTCTTGGAGATCAGGTTGAAGGCTGGACACTTTGACTCGAAAATCAGAATACATATCAAGTCTATTTCTATACTTGTTGTTCATGTAGCACTGCGCAGGTGGGTGAGGAGGAGGGGAAGAATTTTTTGACTAAGATTAGGCCTACTGTTGTTTAATTATTATTTTAACTTTTTATTTTGTTAAATTTTGGCGGTTGTCGCGGACCCCCGGGGGTCCGCGGACAACCTTTTGGGAACCACTGCTCTATGACAATCTAAATATCAAGTTTGAACAAAATCTATCAAACTGTTTCAGATCTGTGACCAGCGACAAACAGAATTGTAAAAATCCAATTTTTTGGGCTCGACATACAAATAAAACGTAAAGATTCATCGTCATCTTGAGGCCGAAAATGTTCACGATTACAATACTTCCTTTTGATACGAGAAAGTAAAAATTGTCATATTTAAAAATAGAGTTTAACGATTTTGATTAAATCTCATTCATTTAGAGAGGTTGAGGTACAAAATTATTGTTCTTAGATCACATGTCCCCCCAATATATCCCGAGATATACATTAGGAATAGGGACAGATAGGTTATGGGTATGGGAGGGGGAGTTCAAAATAGTGTGATTAGTTCTTAGGTTATCTTTTTCTTCTATGAAAAGACCCACAACTAAATACATGTATATACATTTTTAAATTTGCAAATATTTCAGTATTTTATTTTGTTTTTGTGTTGAATGTTGTCGCCCAAACTATTTCCCATTTCCTAAGATACTCTCACTTGTGCCAACACGTTTACTATCTCTGGTTTTCTTCAAACTTTATATTATTTTAAATAGTTTTTTTAATAGGTCCACGATTGATTGATCCCTTTTGTTAACTCATTTAGTTAAAAATACAATTGTATTTTACCTAAAACATCTAACCAAAAAAAAAGACTACTTTTTTATTTCTTTAATCAACTCTTGGACACTTTAATATACATTTTACCTGCATCGATGGGCACGTGGTCTTAGAGATAAGCTCATTTAATTTGGCTTTTCGGTAACGGAGAGGTCTGTGTTGAAATGCCGGACGTGTTTAATCAAGGTTTTTGTTATCTAATTGTTTCCCACCCCCCTTCCAAGCAAGTGTTTGTACATATCCTTTTAATTATACCTATCTCTGTTAGAATGGAACGCTTATGCACTAATTACGCTAGTTGATTAGGGGTGAGGAAGATTGAATTTAGAGGAATTATACCCGCATTTGCGCGAAGGCTGAGTGGAAAACCACCCTCATTACACCCGGCACAGATTCGAGCTCCAATCTCCCTGTCATCGGCTGTCTAGTCTATTGCGACAGTGACGCTTTAGACCATGCGTCCACCGAAACAGGTGATAACTTACATTACTTCAGTATCAATATAAATTATCAATTAAATATTAAATAAGATTAATATTGCAAAATACATTTATTTTTAAATTTTGAAGCCTTTAGTAGAAATGTATGCCAAACCATTTAATTATAGCTGAAATGTAGTTAAGCCTCAATGTTTTAGGTTTATCAGACTATGCACCGTTTGCGCAAACATTGTACTTTTACTACAATAGGTACGGCACCCGACAAACCGCCATTGTATTTGTCTTGCACTATATATCTGCCACTGCACTGAAGTATCTTCGTACGGGAGACATACAGCCTTACAAATGATTGTTTTGTTAATATTCTGTACTTAGCTACCTCACATATCTTGACAAAATACCGAGCTGCTTTTAATTGCCACACATTCACACAGTCGTTTCAAAATAAATGTGAACCTTTCGATCATCGTGTCCAACTGTCCACACCACTTTTACCCCTCCTGGCAATAATGTAGGGCTGATTTTATTTTCTCGTGACCCCTTGGAGAGAGTAGTATTGTGATAGTAAAAAAAATCTAATTCAATATTTTGATGTAGGTCGACGTTGTCGTGTGATGATATCAATATGTATTAAATTGGTTTAACTGGTGAGTTCGTGTGCTGGTATCATCAGCATTGAATTGGTTTAACTGGTGAATCGTGTGCTGGTATCATCAGCATTGAATGGGTTTAACTGGTGAATCGTGTGCTGGTATCATCAGCATTGAATTGGTTTAACTGGTGAATCATGTTTTGATATCAACCAATTGGTTCAACTGCTGAGTCCTGTGCTTATATCATCAGCATTGAATTGGTTTAACTGGTGAGTCGTATGCTGGTATCATCAGCAATCAGTAGGTTCAGAAAGTACACGTTAATTATCCACAATTATCACACTATCTAGAACATTTAAAAATTAATTTCAAACACACTTTGGGTAAAAATTTAAAAGACTCAATTCTGTTAAATTGCATTTTCATTTAATTATCTTTAAAAAATTTGCTGACCAATAAACACATCCCAGATGGAAACATACAATTAGCATTGTTTGCTCATCTCTGATAAAATATTCATGTTATTATCATTACATTTTTAAGTAGTGTCAATTTCGAATTATCAACAATTTTATGACTAGGAAAAATGAATTTATATCCGGTTTAGATTTGAGCGTAATTAAAGAAACAATTTCCTTTCAGTTAATGTTAGCATTTATTTGTTCGGCTAGACCATTTATAATGGTGTGTAGAGGAGGTTCATTTCAAATATTTTTTTTTAAAAGTTTTGTTATGTATGTATAATTGGTTCTTTATGAGGGAGTCAACAGATGTTTCATTCGCTATAAAACACGTGATTGATTAGTTACATTCACGGGAATTTTTTTAAGGAGAGATAGGGGTGATTTGCAACATATTAGTCTCGCCATTGGGCACGTTGTGATAATATTAATATTTAGCACCGCGTCTTACTACCCGTTCGGGTTATACGCTTAAGTACTAATTACGCTAATGGATTAGGAATTGAGTATGTTGAATTTAGAGAAAGTGAGCCCGCATTTGCGTGGAGGGAGAGTGGAAAACAATTTAGGAACCCCCCTCCCCAGTTCACCCGACCGAGATTCGAACCTCGATCTAGAGCGTTAGCCAACTACGCCACTGAGACGGGTGGCACGTTATGTCTAGCTTTGACTGTGACGGAGAAGTTGAGGTTCGAATCTTGTTCGGATAAACTTAATTGTTCACCCCCTCAAACCTCCCTCAAATGGTTTACCACTCCTCCTGGGGCGATAGCATTTATAGAAAATGTACCCGCATTTGCATGAAGGGAGAGTAAGAAACTATTCAAGAAAAATAATATCAGTCCAAACCGACCAGAATTATAATCCCGACCTCTACGTCAACCAAACTACAGTCCAATTTTAATAGGAAATTGCAAATTACCCCACTTTATCCTCAAGGAAAAAACTAAACGATGACTAACAGGGTTGCCAAACACCGGGAAAAGGTGGTATATTTTTTGGGTCTGGAAAAAATTGGCGAAACACAGGTGATTTGGGTAAATATAGTAAGTAAAATACTAGAAGATTTGTTAATTTGTGACACCTAATTGAAAGATTAATAATATCGTAGGTTTTTGGATGGACAAACAAGTGAACTGAAGAATTAAGCTCGCTGATTCAAACATGTCTTATTTCCCCTTAAACAAGGGTTAGCAAGTGACGTAAGATGTATACCCCCTAAATATTAAATCTTCCTCTTTTAAACATAATTTACATTACTTAACACTAGTAAATTTGATGTAAAATAAAATTGAAGACTGGTTTCTTAGATCTAATTTGCCTGGAAAAAGTAGTAATTCCTTTTGAAAAACCTGGAAAACACAGAGAATGTGGTAATTAGAAAATAGTGGCAGCCGTGACTAATCGATCACGTGGTTTTATAGCGAATGAAACAACTGTTGAATCCCTTATTACGAACCAACTACACAGAGTGTTTTTAAACTCTCTAGCAAAACTTAAACCACAGCATCTGTGGCCAGAAATAAATCGAAAAGCCAGTAAAAAAATTGTCCTGAAAAGTCATCTTGAATTACTAAATGTAAGTTGAAGTTAGACGCGACAACGCCGGGAGTACGCAGCCGTAAGTACGTACGTGTACAACAGGTTGCATTTCATTAGGCGCACACACCACCGTAGTTGTTCAAAACTCCCTTCTCGACTTGGTCACAACAGTATCCGTCGGTTGCATTTGACGCGGGCTCACCATTTGGACACGTTGATCGCGGCCGGGTACTCCTGCTCGCCTTATATTATGCAACTTGTTGTAAACGTGCTGCTTATAGCTGCTTATTTCCGGCGTTATTGCGTCTAGCTTCAACTTACATTAATTTTAGTAGTTCAAGATGACTTTTCCGATCAATTTGTTACAAGGATTTTCTGTTTATTTCTGCCCACAGATGGCGTGGCTTAAGTTTGGGCAGAGAGTTAAGAAACATCCTGTATATATGTTACAGTCCAAACTAGTTTGGACTAGGCCAAATTGATATATCCTGTCGCTTGTAGGATAAACTGATATAGCCTGATGTGTTTAGGCAGTACTAGCTTTCATTCTTTTTAACCCATACGATGAATCGACCTTGGACAGGTTTCATCATTCACGGTTCGCGTGCAAATGTTGTCAGCTAATCTAAACTAACCTAACCTTGCCTAATTTTTCCTATGAACTTGGCCAAAATTTCAAGACTAACGAATTTAGACTAGGCTAAACTAGTACATCCTGAGGCTATTAGGATGAATCAAATCGGCCTAGTCCGATCTAGTTTGTCCTGGAATCGGGTTTGGGCAATAACATATATATATATATGTAAACAGTTTTTTTAATTTATATTATTATTTTCTAGGTCTCTTCCTATGAAAATTGACATATAGGTTACCTTTGTCTTTGTGCCTACCGACGTTGGTGTTTGGTTAGTTTATAGTCAACAAAGTATTGTATGGATTTAACAATACTTTTTTTCGGACTCCAAGTGTTTTAAGTAATTTACTCAAAACTAACCAAAAACAATCAAATTTACACAAAGAAATAAAACACCCGCGGCTACCAATCTACAACATCAACACAAATCTTTGCTGGCTTAACTAACCGTTCTAACTTCTCTTCGACTTCAAAGGAATATTTATTTCACGCGCATGAACTCTTAGCGAAAATTCACCCTTCTCTCTACCCTACTATCACACACACTACACCTACAACAGTACAGAATCTTCTCTCCTGTTGAATTTAACAGCATAAGGGGGGGAAAGAGCGGTGTTGCGAAGATGGCGGTGTTGGAATATTTTAAATGTTTGCTGCTTTTCATAGGTATGTGGGCGGACTTGTTTTAAAAAAGAAACGCAATCCTTTCCCCTCATCATCCCCTTTGCTCTCTTTTGAGTAGATCACCGTGTTTTAGGGTATTCTGTTTGTTGTTTGTGATGAAGGGTAGGCTTCGCGTTTGTGCTGGGGGAGGATGCGTGGGGTTGGGGTGGACACTTCCACGGAAATATCTATACGCAGAATGGAGATGATCTCAGAGTTAGTGTCAAACATGTGATGTGTATCCCCAGAACAATCTGACAGGGCTGCCATTCACCTGTAAAACCGTGAAAACCATGGAGCTACTATACATACACGGAGAGGACATCCCTATGCTGTAGCGTGGCGAGAAAGTGAAGCCAGCCACGCCCCCCTCACGGAGAGACGGATCGAGCCGCTGTATGGCATAGTATGGCAACCGGCCGCCGCGCCGTTTTAACGTGGGAAGCATAGGGGGGAAAAATGGACGTGCGCTTACTTGAGTTAGAATACAACCCGATTGAGAGCTTTTAGATGCTTTATGTAAGTAGGGTGTAAATGTTGAATAAATTTGCGTTATTTTTATGCAAAAAATATAAAAGATTACGTTGTATTTCGGGTAATAACAAGCGTCTGAAAATGCAAACTAGCCGAAAATCTAGATTCACGTTGCTAATGTTGATAAATAAGCTTAAAATTAGAGTATGTTCAAGATTAAATGTATATATAATATTTGTTGAGTATTGTAGTTTTTTTTCCAACTTATATTAGCTTTGTTGTAACTTACCTAACGTTAGTAAATTGTGAGAATAGTAACTGTTATGTACAGAATAATTCCGTTTAGGAAGGGGGGAAATTATAAAATTTAGTATTTTCTTTCTCGGTTTAATAAGTACCTTAAATATATAGCATATAAGTTATGTAATTATATGTCTATATAATCATGACTGTTTGCTAGGAAATGCAACCAGTCATGCATCGCCTGGGATGATTCATACTCCCTCACCCCAACATTTCCCGAGTCAAGGTCGGCTTCAGTTGCGCGTCAAGATAGCCCCTCCATATATATATAATAGCTCCATGGGGGAAACAGGGAATTTTGTAAAAATCTACTAAAATTACTGGAATATTTGTTAATTTGGGGAATTTAACTGAAAACTTAAAATATTAGGTCTCTGGATGGATGAAGAAGTGAACTGAAGGATTAAGTACGTTAATTCAAACATGTCTGGCTAGCCCTTAAACAAGGGCTGTGAAGTGACAGGAGATGTATTTCCACATCAATCTTGAATAATTCTGTTTTAAATATAAGTTACATGACTTCACACGAGTCAATTTGATGAAAAATGAAGTTTTATTACTTTTTTCTTCAATCTAAGCTGCCTGGAGAAATGGGAATATCTTCTGGAAAACCTTGAAAACACACGGAAATTAATAGTAAGAAAATAGTGGCAACCCTGCACCAGTAACTCAAACCTACTTCGCAAAGTGTTCTTCATTATCATACAAAGAAATTATTGTGATCTAAAAAAAATTCTTTCGGTATTTTGATGAATATAGATGTTTTAAACCAGCGTCGATGCCCGTATGGTCTAAGGCGTTACTCTCAAAATATACTGGGCTGACTAAGATGGAGAGATCGCTTTCGATCCCGGTTGGTTGTACTTAGATTTTTTCCTAAATGGTTTCCACTCTCCCTCTACGCAAATGTGGAAACACTTTTTCTCTAATTCCTAACACTTTAATGTAATAAGTACATAAGCGTATAACCCGAACGTTTAGCAAGACGTAGTACTAAAAAATTAAAATAAAAATATTTTTATTTCTCTCGAACCCAAAAGAGTTGGTCTTATAGTCAGTCCTAAATCCATATGTCCCCGGGAATACAACCGAAACGGTTTGATGGACTTTATTGAAACTTAATATTTAAATTTTATATGCTCATACCCCAGGACGTCTTTTTAATTTAATTTTGATTCTAGCCCTCGAATTAAGGATAGTTTATTAATTACTGATTTTTAAAAATTTGTTTATTTTAAAAATGGTTATGGCAATTTTGTTTAAAACCGTAAAGAATAGCGAATGATTGTTGAGATAATGTGCTATTTTAGTAAAACTTACTAAGGGATAGTTTATTGATAACTTTTTTTATCACCGCGTTTTACTACCTGTTCAGGTTGTACGCATATATGATAATTACTCTAATGGGTTAGGGATGAGAAAGGAGGTATTTTAGAGGTAATCTTCTCTCATTTGCGTGGAAGGAGAGTGGGAAACAATTTGGAAAATTGACCCTCATTAGACCCGACCGGTATTCGAGACTGATATCACCGCCATCAGCAGGCAAGTCTAACACGAGAGTAACCGTTCGAACTCTGATGTGGGTTATTGGTAACTTATTTTTGAAATTATTTTCACAAACAAATATGTATACGATTGTGTCATATACCATTTATTTTTTCTCTTCAAACTCCTTTTTTTTCATCGATGGAAACGTGAATAAAAGCGTCAGCTTTGTCTTATCTTGTTTGATGGTTATGGTGAGGTTGATCTTAGAATCCCGGCCGTGCGTACTGAGTTTTTTTTGCTAAACGGTTTTTAACTCCACATATGTTTTCTCTACCCCTGTTAGTATGCATTTATGGACATCCCGGACGATTGATAAGAAACCTGATTCTTTGACCGAGCGTAGCGAGTTTCCGTATTAACTTCACCACTTGGCATTTTGTTTGTTTGTCCAGATGTTTAAGCCGTGATAACTCTCAAATGAGTAGCCCGATTTTAACGAAATTTAACAGGGACATTCTATGAATCTAGGCTGAACGATGTATGTACATAGTTTTTCAATCTAGTTATCCTTTTCAATATGGCGGTCACTCATAAGCTCATCTCAAATTATTTGAATTTAAAGTTCTAAAGGCGATTCAGTACCTAGGACTTTTTTTGTGATTTTTTGGACATTTATAGCGAGACTGACGTTTTAAACTGCATACAATAACGTTTATTCTCTTTAAATATAATGTTCTAGTTAATCTAGTCATTATTTATTTTCTGTTTAACTTGACTACCAAGGAAAAATGTAGGCTTAAAATCCAAGGAGAAATTATATGAAATATATCTACTTTGTAATCCAAAGAGAAACCATATGTGATATAATCATTAACAAGATAAACTAAACAATTTTTGAATGACGGGAGTGCGGTCTTCTGATCATAGAACTATTAGTAGGACAATGATTTTATAGCTTTATTTCACAATAAATGCAAAACCTTTTTTCTTACTGGTTATCTTTAAAGGTGGGCTCTCACCCTTTCTTTTTTTTTTGTAACAAACCCAAAAACCTCCGGACAATTCATTAATTTTTTAATTGCTTAATTTAACCCAATATACCTTTTTTGTTTAAAAAAGTTTAATTAACAAACTTAAGAAAACTTTTGTGTATATTGCTATTGAGGGTCTTATACAGAACTACACAGCATTCCAGCTCAAAAGCACGCCAACCATTACATCCTTATTAGGATAGGACCCAGGCGTTCTGAATATGACCTGAAAGCGTTACTAATCCTACTAGACGGCGCACACTGCTTGGCATTAGAAAATATTGGCAAAGCAATTATTTCTTTATTAAAGGGGAATTCCCACATCTGGTGCTCACAACGTTTTAGTATTTTTATAGTAATTTGTTCTTACCACACTATGCCTGAGATTAAAAACACTAAAACATGAATTAACTAACTTAAAAAATAAAATTATACTGTATTTATTAATATATTTTATCATAAAGGTTATACAGAGTTGATCCGCGTCTGGAAAACAGGTAAAATCTTGAAAAGTTAAGGAATTCGGCGTGACAGAGAGAGTCAAAGAGAAGTCGATACAATTTTAAAAGTAACTGGAATTCTTAGATATTTTTGTAATAATTTTATAAACATGAATTACATGACTACTGTACATAACATAGGTCTAGTGTAAACTAATAGTTATATCTAAAATTCATGCGCTTTTACTAAGAGGTCTGACATATTTGTCTCTGTTAATTCATGTTTCAAAAATTTAATCAACGAAACAGTTAAAATAATAAAAAATGTTAATGGATTTATATATAAAATATTAGGAAAATACTCTTTTTGTTTGCTCTGGCCTCTGGAAAACCTGGATAAGTCAAGGAACCTCTAAACTTAAAAAATGTTTAATAATATTGTTGTAGGTTATAAATTATGGTAGTTCTCGGTTTTTTCATACTGGTAATTAAATTTGTGGTGACCCAAGTACCTTAATCTTAAGGTCTCGGACTTTATAAGTCTAATCACAGATACAGTCAAATTTTTATAGAAAGTGCCATTTATAAAATACAAACACATTTCCGTGCGGTCAACTTCTAAACATTTAACCATATTATTAGTATTATTTTATAGGTATTGAATATTGATAATATACATCAAAAGTGACAGTTGCAGATAACATGACTTGACGTATGAATACATGAAAGTAGATCTAGTAGCTATTCTATCTTCCTTAAAAAATTGGACTATATAATCATTTTCTAAACTAATATGTTATCTTTTTTTCTCACGACTTAATAACGATTCGGGTTAAACGCATATTAAACGAACGCGGTAATTTATTGGGGATTAGGAAGGTTGAATTTAGAGGAAGTGTACCCTCCTTTGCATGGAGAGTGAGAGTGGAAAAACCATTGTAGGAAAAAATAACTTCAGTACACTTGACCTTAATTCGAACCCTTATCTCCCCGACATAATCAGTATAGTATATTGTAAGAGTGCGTACTCTTAGACCATTAATATATAATTTATGGGTATTCCATATTTAATTAAAAATCAGAATTTTAAGTAGTATATATTCAAGGCCCAATTACAAAATCATACATGTTATATTTGTCGAATATACATCTTTCATAATTGCATTTCAAATTCAAACTTTAATATAATTTATTTGAGATTCAACACATGCAATTGTGTATATATTCAAATTAATTTTAACTAATCAACTTCAACATTATGTTTCTTATTATTTTACATGTTTTTGGTTATATATTTTTATTTATCTAATCAACAACATTGTCTTGTTAACTTGTAAATACCTTGTACTTTAATATGTTTCATGTTTAAAATTTTATAACTATCAAACTGACATGTCTTTTGGTAAATATTTTTAGCTATCAAATCAACAACGTTTTTCTGTTCAATCTGCAAATTAATTACTTTTTTAAACTTTTTATATGTTTCTTGTAAAAATTTTAACTATCAAAATAACATTGACTTTCTTGTCAACCTGTAAATTTGTATCAACATCTAAGTTAAAATAAATAGTGTTTATATTTGTTAACACACAACTATTTTATAATTGACTTGATAATTCTAAATGAAATAATTTTTGACTCTTTAATTTAAATAAAATTATCTTGCATTCTATTGATTATTTTATCTAGATTTAACTGACTAAAAGGTGTTTATACCTATCAATTTTTAATTGCTTGTGACGTTTAAGTGTTTTCCTTATATTAATAATAATTGTATATATTTCTCCTTACTACAATTATAATGAATATTTAATTTCGTGTGGCAGAGTATTATGGGTCAACATACATTTTACACTGCGCCGCTCAAGCAGATATTCTCTAAATTTTCGGCGAAGGTGTGAATCAAGCCTTAGGCAACCCGCGAGGTCGCTTCACTTAGCTTAGCCTAACATAGAGTCTCGTGGTCTCCCGATCGATAAGAGGGATAATAAGTACACCTGGCTCCTTCGAACTGTTGGATTCCTTTGTCCTGGAGACAATAACAAACCCAGGAGGTCTCTTTCCTTCTGAAGTACCCTTCTAGCGAAGAGGACTTTTGACAAGCTTCCATTAAAAAAAAAAAGTTTATTTGAAGGTCACATTTTTTTGGTTTGAATTCAAGTTTTCTTGAGTGGTATCTGTGGTAATTATTAGGTCGAGGTCTAGCCTCTCAATTTTACCCACACCATTGAGTATATTATTTATTAGTACGGTTAATATCAAAGTTTTTAACGGCTTATTCTGAGGGGCTAGGAATGTTAAGAGTAGTTTAAGAGGAATTTTTGGAAATTCAAACGTAACAAAGTACTTGTTTTAATGATCGAGATTGTCATACCATTCTTAGAGTGATACAATTACCAAAGTAATCAGTTTAAATTTTACTAAAACAATTTTGACAACAAGAAGCAATACTGATACACTTTGGTCGCTGAGTATTATTTAGGCCTATATTCTTTAGAAGGTAATTAACGGTTCTTGTTAGGTATCTTATTTTAATTAATATCATTGAATGAATAGTGAGAGTTTGTTCCTGGGTCTTGTAAACCATAAATATGGACTTAAGCCCTACTTGTAGACATTAATTTCGTTATTCATATAATACTATAAATTTAGTACATAAAGTCCTATTTTAATATTAAGAAGCTAATCAAACAGCAAGAAAAATTACGTTCACGTATTCATAAGTCAAGTCATATGTTCTGCGACTGTTGCTTTCGATAGATATTATCTCTTATAAAATAACATTAATAATACAGTAAAAGAGTGTCATTCATACCGACCGGAAAAAATTTGTTTGTATTTTCCGAAAAAAAATTTCTCCCACAAAAATTCTACTATATGTATGGATATATTTTTTTAACACCTCGTCTTACTACCCGTTTGAGTTATACGTCTATATACTAACTGCAGTAATTTGTTCGGGGATAAGTAAAGTTTAATTTGGATGAAGTGTGCCCGCATTTGCATGAAGGGAGAGTGTAAAACCATTTAGGGAAAACCACCTTCAGTACACCCGACTGGGATTGAACCCCGATATTCCCGTCTTCAGCAGTCCATTCTGTTGCGAGAGTAGCGCCTTAAACCACGCGGCTACCGAAGCACGTTCTAATATATTATATACAATATAGTATTTAATCAGGGTGGCCACTGATTGGAAAAACCAGTAACTACCGTATGCTTGAATTTTGGTGTTTTTCAGGAATTTAGGGTCATCCAAATTCCAAAAATTGCCGGGGATGGACCACTGTAATAGCTTTTAAAGGCATTCGATTGTCAAACATTTGCAAAGAGAAAACCACTTAAAATATAGTTTAAAAACATTTTAATAAATTTAAATACTAGCAAGAACTACTCTAAATAGCTTCGAGGTTATCCAAATTTTAAAAAATTAATGGGGTAAGACCACTCCAAATATCTTGAAGAGGAGTTTAATTTTCGAAATGTTTCCAGACGCAGACCTCTCAAAATATCTTTTAGAGGAATTCAATTTTCAAACATTTTTCGGATTTATGTTCGTCCCCTTTGACTTTGGAGACAATTCACACAATTAATATCTTACGCCACTGGGTGTACACTTATATACATACTACTGTCTAACCTGTCCACTCTCTACGCGTGACTAAGCACACGTCACAAAAATAAGGACTTTCTGATCCAGGCCTTAAAAAAAGTGTTATGAGGATGTAGAGTAATTCCATGGCTGTACCGTTAAATTGTTTCATGCTTAGGGCAGAGGGGAGGAGGTAGATCGTGGTCCTATCTGTGGTGGCTCGTAGCAAAGTCTCCCAACACGAGAGTGTTAGGATAAAAATAAGACCCATCTGTTAGTATTTTAAAGTGCTTTAAGACATAATTGAGATGTTGATTGTAAAATACTACAGTAATATACATACTAGCTTAGGTGCCGGGTATAAATAGTTACAAATATTTCTTGCTCAAGTACTAAAATTCGGCGGCGTGTTCAACACACCTTTTAAAAACATAATCATTTTTCATTGTCTCACAACTTTGGGAAACGCCTTTAAAAAATCGGGAAAGTAATTTTTTTACCAGGAAAACCGATAACTATGATTTTATTTTATTCTAGACTTACTCTTCTTTTGTTAAATATCTTATAAGGTTATCTTTCGACCTGGTATATCCTCCGTCAATGTTTGGAGAAATGCGTGAGTTTGTCCAACGTTTAGGAAAACTGGAAACTTAAAAATCTAGGAATAAAGTCCGGAAAAAATCACATGACTTAGAAACAAACAATAAAAAACTTATAACATACCAACATTTCTAACCCGATTTTTAGGTCGCTTTTAACTGTATATTAGGTTATTTTACACTGCAAACACTTAATATAATCACACAAAACATTTCCATTAACATTTAAAATATTTCTAAAAATAATAAATAACGAAACCTCGTGTTCACATCTATTATGAGAAATATGCTGGGTTTCCTAGTTAAATATCAACCTAGTAAAAAAAAAAATTATGATTTATCCAAGGAAACCTTTTAAAGCCATATAATTTTCAAAACACTTTAATTTGACTTCAAGAAGAGAGGAAAAATCACCTAGTTTGAATGCTTTGGTAAAGGGGTGCGGGGGGATAAAGAAGTAGAAAAGGAGAGAGAATTTCAAAAATACAGGATGACGGGTGGAATTGGTTTTACTTCCGGCCAATTTTATACGCCCACATTATTTTTTACCGCTTCTTATTGGCTCAGAGTGGAATAGCCTTCGCCCCACAGACCCTTTGGTAGAGGGAAGACACTGTAGTTCAAGAGGCTTCTTAACAAATACAAAATTATTTTCTGCGGTCACTATTGAAAACATATTATTTATATATTATCTTTATTAATACAAAAATAAGTTAACATTTAAGGACTTTTTGTAGGAAATGCAAACATATTATTCTGCGTTTAGCATTGGTAACATTTTACTATACATCTTTATTAATATAGTTTAGTAGGCATTGATAATTTACATTAAGAGCGTGCATCATAGCAGGCCTAGCTTAGGTCTCGGCTCGCGCGAGGTATGGGAGTGAAAGGGAAAAGAAAATACCTACAATATGCCAGAAATGTGTGCAGTGCATTCGTATTCGAATGATTACTCGAAATTTTCCACGATGAAGATGGAGGACAAAGCGACAAAGTTTCTTATTAATTACTACAGTATGTCCCTTTTATGACGGAATGAAGATTTGTGGACAAGGCTTATCTGTGAAGCCATTCTAAAATGGTAAAAAAAATGATCTTTTCACTGCAGTTTTTATCAAAATATCATTTAATATTTCAACAATGTTCAGTATTAGTAACGTCTTGTAACTCTTTATCTCAATTAATGATTAATCAGAAATGAGCCGGAACTTCTAGTTTTTATTAATTTTTTAAAAATGAATTAAAAATCTGGTCGGAAGTAATAAAATGAAGAGTAATTTTTGTTTGTTTGTAGCAAAACAAAGAGTTTCCCAGGGTATTTTTGATATTATCAATATCAAGTGGCATCTACAGATCACATGACTTGACTTATGAATATGTGAACGCAAATCTAGTAAATCTCTGTCAGATAAGGTACTTCCTACACATAAGGAATGTATTCATATGTTGATACTGGCTCTAAAGGACAAACCCGCACCTGTGGGCACGCGAACTAAAATGTCAGGCTCATATAGTTGGACTGGCCGGTGAGGGGCAAGTCGAGGCTCGAATCCCCGTCAGGTGTTCTTAGGATGTTTTTTCCCCCCTCTAAATGATTTCCCATTCCCCTTCAACTCAAATTTGAGTACGTTTCTTCTCAATTTTACCTCACTCACGCCCATACCATTAGCCTAATTAATAATACATGGTTCTAAAGGGTAGTAAAAGAAAACGCTGTTGGAAAAATCAAAGACAAAATTTCTAGCAGCAGGTCACTAGACTAGAAGCATACGTAGCTTTTTAAATTTTGTTCTCGGCGTTCTACTTTCCCGTCCAGGCTATCAGTGTGTATATATATATATATATATATAGTCTAATGGGATGTGGTTAATTAAGTATTGAGAGTGAATGTACTGTAAACACCCTTCCCTACACCTTCCTCTCCTAGAGAGGACCGATACCAGGGCGTACAGAAATTATATTTTAATTTTTTGTATCTACGTCTTCAAAGTGTTCATCCTACCCAGTGACTGCCGGTAGACCCGATCACTGATCTCTGGACCACCAGGTGTCATAGGATCTAAAGATTAAAAAGGGAGCTATTACAGGAACACAACCGGTGAGTGTTGAATAAATAAATAGTCTGACTTTTAGAGAATTGTGCCAGTGTTAATTGAAATAAATTATCATAATATAATGAGATACAAAGTATGACATAATAATACCCTCTTAGACTAAACAATATACATACAATTTACAAGTCGTCTCCCAGAAAAACGAATAGTGATGTTTAGGTAATAATAAATATATATAAATATGTGAGTTGAATACAGTCTAGTTTCTGGTTGAAGTATAATACTTAGCAGATTGAAAAAATATGGTAATTTAAAAGTCTTGTGAAACTACGCTAGGTGCCATTTTAAACGTGATCATATATAGTCTCAAAGATGGATGAAAAAGTGACGCTTGTAAGAAGGCAACATGAACTCTCTTTGTTGTCTTGCTAAAAGTTTGTTAATCATGGGATGGATAACCCTTTTAAATTAATCTCCTTTCAATAAGGAATAAGTTTACTCGGTGCAAAGTACCTTCGTCTTGCTGGTTTGTGGGGTGATACTCCCTCCACAAAAACTGCCAGGTGGAAAAGAATAAACCTTCCATATGCTCTTCACTAATGGTGGGGTTATGATAAACAGCAACCGCCTACCAAAATGGTTGGTTTGTCGTTGATTACCCAGCGGGTTCACTGTTGTAATATCTTTAATAATTGGTAAGACATATTATTCATCAAAAGTCGATACTGATATCACCGCACTAAATAAATTACTAAATTAAAATTCAATTTTTCACTTACACAAACTATTAATACTGCTTTCTTGAATGCATTTCTTTTTTGAAGTCCTCGAACAGCCTTCTGGGATTGTCTTTCTCCAATCCAGATGGTCATATACTTAGTATATACTAACTTTTAATCCATTATATGAATGGCAATAAGTTCTTTAAACATCTTAAATATAACAAAACATCATACAATAATATACGTTTATGGAAGAAGATAAATCGTAAATAAACAGAAATTACTAACAACAGAAATGACCAAACTCAATGCATTATATGTAGCCGAGGTTCGTTAACTTTATGACAATTCTTTGAATGCATTAGAAATGAATCACAAGACCATATGGATCTTTTTCCAAAGCTCCTCGATACCACGCTAGGACCAGAGAGCTACGTTAATAAAAAACAGAACTTAAACATTTAAAACATAGTTACCATTAATATAATAATCCCATTTAAAGATGAAATAAAGACAAAAGAGCAAACCATTTAAGAGCTAAAGATAATATAGCTTCCCATGTCAAGCGAGCGACTAAAGTGGCTATTGGCTGCCTTTCGATGAATCAATCCATTTTCTGTAGTAGATTTGATTAGGTCTGAAAACCATGTTTGTTACAAATTCGCGTTCTCTATACTCTCCTATCTTAACATCACACTGTTTACAAGCAAGTGTTCTTCTAATATGTATTTGCTTGTAGATTATTTAATTGTGTATTTCCTGTGACTGACATCGTCCTCAATATTTGTTATAACAGTTCGTAGCTCATCTTGTGACGAGTGTAATGGTAACATGATATGATTTTACTTCAATTTTTTTTTATAATATAAAATTTGACCTTCTGGAAGTTCGAGAGAAAAGGTTCCCCACTAAGTTCTGGAGACAAATGTCACTCTGAAGGTCTGGATCAATGCACACTTGTCAAGTAAGTAGCATGTAACTAATACCATCTTCTCAACCTTACAGTTCAATATATTTTCTATCGAATTACAATGAGTTATTTATGTAGCCTAGTATTACTGATGATTCTTCCTGTAAACAACAAAAGATAGATAAATAGATAGATCAAAGCAAATATAATCACCTGAAGCTGAAGTAGTAGCTGTATGTTCGGGCAACTGCCCAGTTCAGGACAAATCCTGACGAGGGTTGTGAACCAAGCCTTAGTGGTCAGGTATATTGTATGTGTCCATTAGTTGTAGACTATCCTAAAGTAAGATTCAATTAAGTGACCCTAGCACCATTACTAAATTGGCAAGGAATATAAACCATGATATGCCATGGAATATCATTATATTATTATTGCCTAACACAGTAGGGAGGGACAGGTTGCTTGTAAAAATTATTTCCATTTAAATGGACGGAAAATTTACCATAAGAAAACTAAGCATTGTATTTTTTTATTTCACACCTCAAATTAGACGTGCTATTGAAAATAATAAACTGCAGCATTGTGACAAAAGCTTAGGCTTGTACAATATAATAAAGAAAATTTAAGCTTTAGTGCAGGTTGAACTGTGTAAGCACAACGACGTAGCTGATCACGGCGCCAAGAGTTGAGCAGAGTATGGACCGATTGAGGTTGAAAACCCCACCAGCGGTGAAGCAGACCTTCCTGTTAACGACCTGCTGTAGAAACAGCTGTAACTCAACCATCGTGGGTTGATCCATTTTCTTCAGAAGAGTCATCTCCTGCAGGATTTCAAGGGTGTTATTCACCTCCAAGCTTACGGACTCACAGCACAAAGTCATCAGTAACATTTCCAAGGCGGTTGCAAGCATCCATAAAGCTGAGTTTACAGCATGTGAACTAATATTCCCTGAGGCTTTGTCATGGTGGTGGTAGTAGAAAAAGACTATCATAAAATGCAAGCTACTTACGATAGAAGTGGTATTGACAAACCAGTTCAACAACAGCTGGACTCCGAACATTTCGTTGGCGAGTCGGATGGCATCGCATAAGTGATTGTGTACTGCCTTGAGGACGCCCAGTCTATGTAGGAAGGTAGGAACGGTGCCAGTAGACGTCGGATAAAGGATACAAACAGGATGGGGAGTGGCGAATATCAATACATTGTCCGTAGTATTTTTGAACCTATTCCCACGCAGCGCAGGTACAAACGGTCTCTTACTTGTGTAGGTAGAAGCGAGCTTCGATAGCTGTTCATTAAGATGATAGTCTTTGCTTGATCAAGAGTGCCATGTTACTAACAAGGACACTAAAAACTAAATTAATTATGTGCCCAAAGTGAAACGAAGCAAATATATAAATCATTTTAAACCAACCCTCGGTTATTAGAACTACATCGATGAGAATGGTTGATGTTGCCATCAAACAAATTAAGAGTATCTCTAAAAATACGAATATACGAGTGAAGCTGTATATCTTAACTTTATCATCCATCAAGGTATCGTCCATTACAGAGAGTATTTCCAACATCCGCCCGATAGTATCCCAGTAACGACGTGATAAAATCATTATACTCAACGAGCTCATCACTTTTAAAATAAAACTGCTCAAATGAACCAATAATTGTAAGTCCTTATTCGGACTCTTGATCAACACCTGCTTAAAGTGGATCGAAGCTGCACAAACTATTACGACTGCAAGTGCAACGTTGTAGATTATCCCCGTGATCGACTGCTGATACCTCTCTCGGCTGTTTTGTCGCAGAAGGGCCGAGTGGTTGCTGAAGCCGGCAACGCTTGGCTGCCTAACGGTCCATTTGAACTGTTCATCAGGACTATCTTCTCGAGTTTTGACTAGTTTTACAGAAGCCAAACCAAATATCTTACACAAGTAGAAGAGTGGAGTTACTGCAGAGTATAAATCGATTTCTTCGATATGTTTACCCATACTGATTATGGTTTTCGTTGATAAAAACTCTTAGCTTCCAACACGGAAATAATTTAAAATAGATTAAAGTCACTTGTTTTTATAAATTGAGATAGGAGTAAATTAATTCCCAGGATAGACTATTTCTCAAGATGAGATGGGTACACCTGCAACTTCTCGACTACCAACATAAATCGCTTTAGTGGTAGATTTTAGAAACAAACAGCAAACCATATTAATTCAATAGCATTATAAAATTAGGGAATGAGGAACCACTCGTAAACAAATAATACTTTGTCATTTGAAGGTGAGTTTACAAATATTGATCCAAATAATCAAATTGTCAGCCCACAATTTCTCTAAACGTATTGACAAAACTTTTTATTGATAAATTATGTGTCGGTTAATGGGACATACATTGAAAAATTAAAATATTCAAAAGTATAATCTATGTTTACTATCTCACTACCTTACAGGTAGAGAAAGTATTGTGATCGTCAAAAAAATCGAAATCAAGATTTTGATGAATTTCGATGTTTCATGACCCCCCGAATCCGAAACAGTTGTTTTTGCATTTCCGTCTGTCTGTACCTCGGAGTAGAGCCTAAACTTTTTTACCGGTCGGGGTAAGACCTCGTATCTAGGGCTTTCAGAGGATTGCCCCAAGGGATTTTTGGAATTGGATATTTAACCCTAAAATTAGGGGTAGTTTCCTTAAAGGTGAAAAAAGAAAAAATCGATTTAATCAAAATTGGCTTTAACGATTTTAATTAAATTTAATTTCTAAGCACTAAACAATATTACATAAAAAAATTGCTACCGTAAATTTTTCGTCAAAATTAAATTAAGGGTTCCGGTCTGATGCGTAAATTCAAATTTTTATCATATCTCCGTAACTCTTTGAGTTAGAAACTACTTGTTTGATAGAAATATTTGCTATGTTTTCAAACCAATATCAGTCTGATTTATAAAATAAAGATTTATTTTATGTAATATTTTAAAAATTCTATTGATAAAACACAATTCTAAATACCTTATCATGTAGTATATTATAAATATAAATAATATATCAACTAGATCTATAAAGAAATTAAACTCAAGTTGGCATTAAAGAAGTAAACATATTATTTTTATATCACGGAAACAGTATTCAATATTTAATTTTTATTGTGTCGCCACGTCTTACTACCTGTACAGACTACACGCATATAATACAATTACTCCAATGGGATATGGCTGAGGAAGGAAGTATTTGCGTGGAAGAAGAGTGTGAAACCATTTAGGAAAAAAAACCACCCTTATTAGACCCAACATGGATTCGAACTCCGATCACCCCATCACCAGCAGGCCAGACTAACATAAGAGTGATGTCTTAGACAATTCGACCACAGAAGCGGGTCACTTATTCAATGATTTGAACAAAATTATAAGAGCAATTTAAAAAATAAAATAATCAAAATTCAATAGTCAGTAAACTCTCCTTATATTAATTTATAAACTAACAACTGCTATAAAGTGATGTTTATAAAATAGTCCACTGATCTGGGATGGAATTATTTTAGCCATTTTTGAAAAAAAATTCAAATATTCACCTAATCAGTAAATTACCCTTAATTTTCGCGTCTTAGTCAAAATCGCAATTTGTCATCGAGGTATGGCCATACAGGATCTAGATATCAAGTTTATACCAAATCCATCAAACCGTTTTGGCTGTAGCTCAAGAGCAGAAAGACAGACAGATATAGATAGAGAGGGAATAAGGTAAGACGCACTTTTTGAGTTTGGGGGCATATGCAACGTCAATATGTATCATAATATCTATGGGAAGAATTTTAACAATTATAATATTATTTTAATGATAAAGTCAAAATTAATCTACTTTAAGCCACTAGAGATGTGTGCTCTTAGAAGTTATTCAAGTACTATTTAAATATAATTTTTTTTATTCACGTCTCATCCAGAATAACCGTATATTTATACAAAGGTGCCAGAGATGAGAGAGTTTGAATTTAGAGGAACGACCCCTGAATTTTCATGAAGGTAAATCGTGAACGTATTCACTTTATAAAAAAAACACCTTTCAGAGTAATGGCCAATAGTCGAACCTTGACCTCCCGTCAACCAGTACATTATATTGCAAGACTATTGCTTCAGATAATGTGATCATATATGCGAGTAACTAAACTTAGTGTGTTTGTGTGTACCCCACCACTACCTTCCCCCACCCTTCTTTCCTGCCGCCAAATGTATTTTTTTATCAGATTTTCTCTAGATGAATACTAATACAGTTTATCAAAATCCCCCTTCCTAATCATGCTCCATAAGTTCACTGTACTGTATCTTACTTGATCATATGAATAAAAGAAGACAAAAAAGATATCTTCAGAAAATAGTTACAAACAGATAGAAAGTGCAAAATAAAGTCATATTGTATAATCAATCACCTTAGATTAAACAAATTTAAGCTCAAAGGAAACTAAAAGACAAAAGTGTTTCCCTTCTCCCCTTCACCTTGGAGGTCTGTAAAAAAAAGGTCAACGAACAAGAGCTAGTTTTTACCCTCATAGCTTGCTCTTGTTCAGTGAGTGATAGGTGCTAAACGCTTTGTGACACTCAATTGTTCCCCTAAAGGAACTAATACACTCAAGGGCGTAGAAAGGTGGGGGCCCGGACCCCCCTGGTATTAACTAGACCCCCTGAAATTTTTTGGACGCCCCCTTGAAGGGGGTCCACAAATACATATTAAGACCTAATGTTTAAGTTTTTTTACTCTTACTGCAGTTTTAATTGTATATGTTATCAACCAAATATTAGTTAGTGAATATTTTAACGTTTACCTTCAAAATACACCTTGTAAAACTTCCTATTGTAAAATTATCTCTGTCAACATTTCAAATACTATCATACATTCATATGGTATTGGAAAATAAAGAATGTTTCTTGGGATGAACCGAGTAAGTGGGGTCCGAGAAAAGGAGGCAAATATTTCTACTTTCACCTGTTATATTCTACTTGAGGAATCACCATAAGAAAAGAACAGCTTAAATAACAGAACAACTGTCAGAAGTGGAGTTTGTAGCTTATGTAGGTAGGTTTACTGTTCGTCCCCCAGCCATTATCTCAACATACCGACTTACTCAAAACATTATTTGCTAACAATGAAAAATTTGAAAGAAAGAGCAGGATCAGGGGGCTAAGACCCTCCTAGAATTTGTTAGCGGATTCCCCCTAGAAAAATGTGCTCTTTACGCCCTTGACTACATTTCTAAAAGAGTGTAAAGGGTGGAGGAAAAGGAGGAAGAGATTTATGGAGCGACTTCTTTGTCAAACGGTCAAAGAGAGATTCGCATTTTTTAATTAAAAAAGTATGTACTCGTATATTTTTCAAATAATAAACGTGTGAGGACTGTTAGTGCCAAAGACCACATGAATAATGAACGCCGAATTTCTATATTTTGTTTGTGTGTGCACCGCGTCTTACTACCCGTTCGGGCTACACATATATTTACAATAATGAGGTAGGAATGATGAAGTTAGAATTATTTCAGAGGTAGTTTACCCACATTTGAGGGGAAGAAGAGTGGGAAACCATTTAGTAAAAACCATCTCCTGTACTAAAGCAAGTATTCAAACACCAAACCCCCCGTCAACGGTTAAGCCAGACTAGAGGAGCATCGTGTTAAGCGATTGCCCATCTACTAGAAGCGATGGGGAGAGGGAATATTTGAATTTAATTTTCGCTTCAAAGCCTTTTGGGTCAACACACATCGCTGGAAGAGAGTGGGTATCGCAACTTCCCCCGAGCACAGTCTGCTCTCTATTTTTGACAACCGTGTTAATTAATCTTCAAGGTGTCAGACGTTTAACTTGTCTTAAACTGTACAAGCATGAAGAGGTAAGCCACCAACGTCCCCGAAGGTTGAACAGAAAATTGAGTAAAGGGGGTTGAAAAACACTTCGGTTGTAAAAGCAACCTTTCCTTTGGATACCTGCTTCAGGGACAGTTGCACCTCTGACTAAGAGGGCGGCCAGACTGAGCGAGCGACTAAAATATAAAATAGAACACATTGGTTGTAATGAGAGCTGGCCAGACTGGAGCGCGCACGCTTGAAAGATAGAACTGGTTCTATTTTTCAAGCGTGCGCGCTCAACCTGGTACAGTCTAGTTTACAGGCGCTAGGCAATATTATTGTATGTTGGTTCATTGGGTGCTAGGAAAACTTCTCATTTTGACATTTTTATTAATATCGATAGGCTTAGCACACTTGCTACTAACGGCCAAATTTAATTGGTAAGATAATAAACCATACTTATATATATATATATAAGTATGTGTGTATATATGTGTGTGTAAAACTGATATGTTAAAATACTTCAATATTATCAACGTAGGCCTTTACAAATAAGAATCACCATTAGCGTGGAGAGAGGAGGATAAAACCACAACAATAAATCACTTGTTAAAAACCCCTCAGTTCACTGAGCCAAGATTCCGAGCCTCCTCGTCAATAACTATAGAGAGCTATCTGCTAATTACGCACTCTCTCGCTCGTACGCTCGCCAGTTTGGACGAGCCCTTAGTTGCCTGGTCCACACAACTCTCATTGACCATCTATAGCAAGATCCCGCTGATGCTATTCGCTTCAATATCGGCCAAATCGCAGATCAACTTGATCGTAAAAATACTAAAGTTCATGACGAGGGCATTTCACGCCGTTAGGGCGTCGGATCCGTAGATATTTCTCGACGAGAACTAGGTGTTACGATCACCAAAGGAAACGGTCGCATATAGGAGGTAGACAAAGCTGAAGAAGTTCAGAAATAGTTGTAATCCAAACATTCCGTTGGCAAGCTTGATGGAGTCACATAATCTACAGTGAAATTCACACCGAACGCTCAACCAATGAGTGGGAGAAGACTCTTTAAAGGATGACCCACGTTAGAGATGGCATACACTCGCTTTGACGGAGAAGATTAAGAAACTGATGTTAATATATTCATTGGTTCGGTAATTGTTATGTTAATATAGTTTGTGAATCTACATCGATAAAAATTTTCAAAAAGGAATAGTTAAATTGATTACAGAAAGAGTGACGGTACATTTAAATTATGAAAATGAAAATGTTTAATATATAAAATTATTTTATTAAATCGTATAGGTGAAACCTATATTATTAGTTCATATAAGTTTCACCTATATGATTTAATAAAATAAATGTACATATTAAACTTTTTCATTTTCTATTATACTTTATAAACCAAACTACTCACTTTTCTCATACCTTTATATTTAATTATTTTCTCACATAACTTCTCACAAACACTCTCCGTAAAATTTTGATTTGTTTAATGTCATTTTAATTTTGTCATCACTTTTTAAGTAATCAGTTAACAATATTGTTTGAAAATTTTTATCAATGTTGATTTACATATAATTTTATTTAGTTAATAAACATCACTTTTTTAGTTCGAGTCTTTCTTACTTTATATTAAATAACGCTGCTAACTTAATTTGTTTCTTTAGAATGTTTTCTAACATGTTACTGTTTCGACTGCCTAGAAGCCCAGCTACTACTGGTTGATTACTCTTATACAAGGATGACCTGGCGGTCTAGGGGTAAGGTGTCGGACTTCTGTGCTGAAGGTCCGGGGTTCAAACCTCGGTCACGGTACATATTTACCCGATTGCCAAACCCTTCCTTCACCTCTGACGAGACGCAAATTAATCACAACTTGTGAATGTGTGGAATGTCAGGCCCCCACCGGGGTTCGGATCCCACGTTAAACTGTAAGTTCTCAATTTCATTTAACAATCACCCTACCATTACACATTATCGTAAGTGCGTATAACCCGAACGGGTAGTAAGACGCGATGCTAATAATAATACTATTATACATGAAAATAAATGTATTTATTTCCCTAGGAGCTGAAAAAACCTTTGTTTGATCAAAAGCACAGCGTTGTCAACAATTATATTATAATAAATAAACAAACATTGAATGAAGTGTTATGTAGCGATGCAGCCATAAACTTGGACCCACGTAATGTCAAAGAACATTTATAATGCATGTCACAAACACGATGCAGAGTACAGCTACTTCCTATTGAACAAAAGTATGTGTAAAACGGTAAACCCGTAAACGGTCAACTTATCATCCATCAATGTGTCACCAATTCCGTTAAACATACCCAACAGCTCTCCGATCTTTCCCCAGTGGTGACGACTGGTTTTAGCTAAAGAAAACACAGCAATTATGGCTGCTATAAAAAATATCAAAGCCGCAATATGTTGCCACTTATGTCAGGTGAATTTTGTCAAAATCGTGCACCATTTTGGTTTTGAACGGTACGCCATGAATAACGAGCGCGGCCAGTTTAATTTGTAACTCATGCTTGAGGTTGAAATCCGATACCTCCTCTGGCTTTTTATTCGCCTGGTAATACATCAACCGATTTGGTGCCAGCCAACACGTCTTGTTTGTGTGTGATTAATTTTTTTTTATTTAGCACCGCGGTTAAGTACTAATTACGCTTATGGACTAGGAACTGGGAAGGTTGGATTTAGAGGAAGGGAACCCGAATTTGCGTGGAGGGAGAGTGGAAAACTATTTCTAGTTCACTCGACCGAGATTCGAACCTCATTCTCCCCGTCCTCGGCAGTCTAGCTCAACACCAATCTAGCGCGTTAGCCAACTACACTACCGAGGCGGGTGTGATTAATTTGTTGGAAATGTTATGCTATTTCTTGGATATTGGTACAGTTTACTGGAGCCAAAACCCATAGCTTGCACATGTAAGCAAATCATTTCGATGATGATGATGATGATGATGACTATATTGGTAAGACGACTTTTTTTTAACTAGATTTAATTTTATAGCTAAAACTACACGTTTGAGTTAACACAAAATGTAGCCTATATGGAAATTTTAGTTGCCTTTACTATTTTCATAATAACTAAACACACAAAATACAATTTAATTTCAATACATATTTACTAAATTTACTAACACGTTGTCACCACAATTTTCTTTAATAATGACTAAACTATGCCACTACTAACCTAAGTAAACATGACAAGATAATAATGAAATCGACTTGTTAGAAAACTCATTGTTTATAAAATATTCATACAATTTAAACTCAATACATATTTACTAAATTGATTAAAACGTCATCGCTACAAAATGTTAACAACATAATGACTGAATAATCTCACTATTTGTTGATTTATAAAATAGCAAATGACATCTGACAAACAGAAGCGCACTTATTTAGTAGGGACAATAAACCAAATTAAAAATAATGTTTAACCAACTATCGGTCATTTGGTGTATTAAATTCACACGAAGATTTTTTTAATTGTTTTTAGATTCATATAAAAAGTATTAGACTGAAAATAAAATTATATGAATAGGAATATAATTTTAAACTAATTAAAATACATAATTATAAATGAAAATTAAAATAGTTCATTTGTTGAACTTAACCATGCCATTATCCTCCCATCGGTGGGCACGCGGACTTATTAGCATGCTCATAAAGTATGATTTTCCAATGATGGGGAGGTCAGAGTTCGAATCCTGAGGGTGGTTTTTCTTAAATGACTTACATCTCTCTCTCTATTTCTCTTCACTTAAATGCTGATAAAGTTATTTTAATTTTACCTTTTTCTTTCATCCGCTTAGCTTGTGTAGGTGTACATTCCGGACGGGTAGTAAGAAGCGGTGTAAAAGAAACAATAACAAAATAAATGATACGTTGTACTACACATATTTTCTCTATCTTTAATTTTAAAATAGATACATTTACTAAAAACTCGTAAGATTTGTGAAGCTAAATAATATATACACTGTTACAGAAACACTCCATCAAATTTGATACATTTCATAATATATATTGTTACAGAAATATCGAGAAAAGATTAGCCTCTATGGCTACCAAAGAGAATAACAATCAATTTATATAACTAAGTATTCCATAAAATTATAATGTGGCTGCTTACAGCTCTGTAGCTATTGGTTTTATAAAAATGTATTCCAGATTAAAATAATTTTAGTCTTAACAGTAGGCCCACTACAACTTTACAATTACTAGTTATTTCGTATCTCGAATAGTTACGGAGATATGATAAGAATTGGAAATTTCTGCTTATGTATAGAACCCTTAAAGTCATTTTCATGGAAAAATGAACATTTCCATTTGGTTTGTAATGTTAAACAGTGTCCAGATACAAGATTTAATAAAAAAACGTTAGAGTGAATTTTGAAAAAATCTATTTGATCTCTTTTTGCCCTTCACTGAACTACCCTTAATTTTAGGGTTAGATATCTAATTCCTAAAACCCTTCTAAGGGATCTTAGGAAAATCTTAGATGACAAGTCTTAGCCTGATCAGTAAAATGGTCTCAGCTCTAGTCCGAAATACAGACAGACGGCATAGCAAAAACCACTTTTTCGGTTTCATGGAGTCATGAAACGTCGACAATTTATGAAAATCTCATGTTCTGTTTTATTTACAATCACAATACTTCTCTATTTAAGGGTTAGAGAGAAAGTAAATAGACTATTGTCATTTTCTTAAATATATTTTATGTGTTTCATAAAGGTTTGTTTCATAAATGCTTAAAACACTGCGCTTATAATACATTTCAAATCACCCGTACAACAAACAACTACTTTCGAATCAAGTGATGCGTGATGACTAAATTACATCCCTACCAAAATACAAAACAAATTATTTGAGGTGTTTTTATTTTAAACGTTTAAGAATGTTTTAACCAACTTTACAGTGCCTGGGAATCCGTTTAAGATTTTGTTGCTTTAGCCTGATTACAAAATCGGGAACATTATTTTACTTGGTTTATTTAAAGTTCCCTTTCTGAACACGCTGATTATATCAGCACGCGACTTACAAACTAATCTAATACTAGAACCAACATAGCACACAGTCCCCTGGCTAACAACTTTTCAATCATACATTTTATTGGTCATGTTGGAAATCGAGCCCAGGACCCTTATTTCCATTTAGAGACAAGCTACCAACTTTTCAGCGGTTTCCAACCTGGGGGTCGCGACTTGGTAAAGGGGATGATTTGGGAGTTAAAGCAAAGCAAACTATATTATAATATGTTTCTGGTATATCTGAATTTATTAATGCTTACCTTATAAATGTCATTTAATAGCTTTTTTTTAGCACCGCCTTTTACTACCGGTTCAAGAAATACGCATATGTACTAATTACGTTAATGAACTAAGAATTAGGAAGGTTAAATTTAGAGGAAGTGTATCCGCATTTGTGTGGAGGGGGAGGGAAAACTGTTTTGTAAAAAAAACTCTCCGAATACACAACCGGGATTTGAACCCCAACCTCCCTGTCATCGGCAGTCTAGTCTATTGCGAGAGTAGGGCCTTAAATCATTGGGCCACCAGAGCGGGTAGTTATTGATCTAAAATGGGAAGTGGACAGACCTTATTATTGCTAGTAGTGAGGAGGTTGGGATGCGAGTCCTGGTTGGTTTTATATATAGGGTGTTTATTGCCAGTGCAAATTCATATAAACCTTCTCTAAATTCAAACTTTGTAAAACCCAACTCCAATGGAGTGGCTAAAAAAAGCATTTAGCCCGGATGTTTGGAAATACTGGAGATAAAAATTGTTAAGTAAGAATGTAAGTTTACTGAAGAGCAGAGGAAAGGAATGTATTCGTAAAAGCTATGATTATATCACTGAAGTATTAACATATATGGTATACAGGATACCAGGAAATTCCAACATTAGTTACACTTTCACTCACCAAGCCCTTTAGTCTATAAATTATTGCTTTATAGAAACTAATTTTATAATGTTTATGTTGTTAGCATTCTTAGAGTTAAATAAAATAAACCGTGAACTTTAAGACTTGCGATATTTTAATGTAATTTCTTCCATTTGAATAGGGGAAACTATTACTGTAAAAACCCGCCTCGGTGGCGTAGTTGGCTAACGCGCTAGTCGTGTTGAGCTCGACCGCCGAGGACGGGGAGATCGAGGTTCGAATCTCGGTCGGGTGAAATGGGGGTGGTTTTTCCTAAATGGTTTTCCACTCTCCCTCCACGCAAATGCGGGTTCACTTCCTCTAAATTCAACCCTCCCAATTCCTAATCCATTAGCGTAATTAGTACTTAAGCGTATAACCCGAACGGGTAGTAAGACGCGGTGCTAAATATTATTATTATTACTGTAAAAAGTTAAAGGAATATTTTTCACCTCATTTCTCTAAATAATATGACGTGGTGACCAAAAAATACTGCAGCGTACTGAAAAAAAAAAAACTTACACTCAAAATCCAACACATAATCACGCTGAACACAAGAGAACGAAGAAAATGTCAGTTTTAGACCAGTTGTAGCTGTGCAAGCACAATGACGTAACCGATCACGGCGCCGAGAGTTGAGCAGAGCATGGACCGATTGAGGTTGAAAATCCCACCAGCGGTGAAGCGGACCTTCCTGTTGATGACCTGCTGTAGAAACAGCTGTATCTCAACCATCGTGGGTTGATCCATGTCCTTCAGAAGGGTCATCTTCTGCAGAGTCACAAGGGTGTGATTCGCCTTCAAGCTCACGGATTCACAGCTCAACGTCATCAGTACAAAGCTCAAGACGGTCGCAAGCATCCGTAAAGTCATGTTAATAGAAATTAAAACCCAGTTCTTTGGGGAGTTATTGTGAGGGTTTCCATGAACAAGAAATATGGTGAAATGCAAGTTACTTACGATAAAAGTGGCATGGACAAACCAGTTCAACGACAGCTGGAGTCCGAAAATTTTGTTGGCGTGTCGGGCGGCTTCGCATAAGCGACTGTGGACCTCCCTGAGGACACTCAGCCTATGGAGGAAAGGGGGAAATGCCCCAGGAGACTTCGAAGGAAGGATGCAAACAGATTGGGAGGTGGCGAAGATCAATACATCATTCGTGGGGCTGTTGAATCCATTCCCACGCAGTGCAAGTACAAAAGGTTTCTTACTTGTGTATGTAGAAGCGAACTTTGTTAACTGTTCGTTAAGATGATGGAATCTTTGTTTGATCAAGAGAGCCGTGTTACTGACAAGGATATTATACACTAAATTAATTGTGTGTTCAAATGTAAACGAGGGAATGGTATGTAGCATTTCAAACCAATTGTCGTTTAGTATAATCACATCGATGAGAACAGTCGCTGTTATCAACGCGCAAAGGGCTAGTATCTGCCAAAGTACGAGAGCGTGGGTGAAGCGGTAGGCTTTGATCTTATCATCCATCAAGGTATCATCCATTCGGGTAAAAACCTCCAACATCCGCCCGGTATTATTCCAGTAACAACTCGAGAAAATCATCATAATCAACGAAATCAACATTTTGAAAACCAAACCAATTAAATAAACATATAATGTTAGATCTTTATTCTGAGCCTCCATGAACCTTCGCGTGGCGTAAACAGAAGTTGTGTAGACTATAACGGCTGCAAGTGCAACAGTGTAGATAATCCCAGGAATCGACGTATGGTACCTCTCTCTGCCGTTTTTGCCAGAGTTGGCAACGCCTACCTGCCTAGCAGCCCATTTGGGGGGCTCATCCGCACTCGCTTCTCGGCATTTTATTAGTTTTAAAGGAGACAAACCAAATATTTTACACAAGTATAATAGTGGAGTTACTGCAGAATATAAATCAATCTGTTCATTTGGTTTAGTCATACTGATTATGATTGCCGTTGATTAAACCTATTAGTCTCCAATACTAAAACAGCGTTATTTGTGTTAAAATTACTGATACATAGAACTTTAAATGGGGGAAATTTCGAAGACAAGTTATTCTTCGTGATATGAAGTGTTGTGTACAACTAATATTACTCAACTAACAACAGAAATCAATTTAGTGGTGGATTGTAGAAACCAATATCAAACCGTATTAATTCAATGACGTAATAACAAGTAGGGGGGAAAACCCTCATAAACCGATATTCCATCAGTCCACAAAGATGGGTTCACAAACATTTATCTAAACGATCGAAATTATCGTTCACGAGTTCTCTAAACGTATTTACTCAACTCTTCATTGATAAATTATATGTCTATCTATGGGAAGATAAAACAACGGTTCGTCCAATTTATCGAGCTGAAAACCTATTACGCCGTTTAATAATGAAATTTGAACGTAACATAGAATATGCCAAGCTGAAATTTGTTTTCAAATGAATATACCACTATTTGTCGTTTTGAGCAAATAGAAAAATTTACATTCTGAATTTCTTAGTTGTATAATAAACTAGTATTTTACGATATATTATAAAAATGTTACAACTTAATAGCATGGATTTTATTCTATTGTCTATAAGTAGAAAAAAAAATTCGAAAATTATTTATTGCTAATTCAGTTTTAAATAAGATTTCCTAAAATAAATAAAGCAAATTATTTGATAGTCATATTAAAAACTCTTCAGATATAGATTTTGAACAAAATCGTAAAAGTATTTTTTAAATTCAAATTATCAACATCAGTCAACAGTAAGCTACCCTTAAATCAATTAACCACAAAAAAAAATGTGTATAGTGTTTCTTATCATGTAAAACACTCTCCAAACACGTATTTTGAACAAAATTGTTATTGCCATTTTTGAACAATATAAGATTTTCTTAAATCTGTCAGCACTAAACTAACCTTAATTTAATCACACGTATCCAATATTCCATATGCATATTATTTGTCATGTTAAACACTTCAAATTTATCAATTTTAAACAAAATTATTAGATATATCTTAGGGGGCAAATTCAAAATTCATTCAAATGTAAACTATCCTTAATTTCCTCAACAGAATCAAAATAATGATTTTGCCTTCAGTTAAGACCACATATCAATCATGAACAAAATCTATCAAGCTGTTTCGGCTAAGGCCCCAGGCAATACGAACATATAGACAGACAGACAGACAGACAGACTTAGATTTTCCATGAAAATGCGGGAAGATTACCTTTAAGATTCTTTCTTTCTCATCCCTACCCCATTAGAGTAATTATTATATATGCGTATAACCTGAACAGGTGGTAAAACGCGGTGTTAATAAAAACACGAGGTGTACACACTATCGTTTCCTCAGCGAGACAAGCTGATGTCAAGTTCCATCTATCTATATTTCTTAGTTTATGAGTTACCAGAACCAATAGTTAAAGCAGTCAAAGATATCAGGCTCACAAAAGTAAAAAAAAAATTGTAAAAATTCATTTTTATCAAAATAATGATGAGAATCTTCAGATTTGTAGACTTCTTGGTTTAAAGAATAACCCACACGTGTGGTCAAACGGTCTCGGAATAATGGTAGCTCCCGGGGGAAAAAAGTTAAAGGGGCAAAGTTTTAGGTTCCCCTAAGTATGTATGCAAAATTTCTTGCTATTGAAATTATTACAACGTTTACACACAACATTTTAGAAAACAATCTAAATAAATATTTAGTAAGGAGTTAATAAATATAAGTTAAGACTTAGATATTGTTATTTAAAGAATTCAGAAAATATAATTTCAAATTTAAGATTTTATAAATATGAATACTAATGAAAAATTCCATATACAACTGAAAGACCCTGGACAAGTTATTTATAATCTTGAAATATTAATTATAACAAAATTTCATAACATTTAAAATATTTAATTGGCTCAATAATTAGTGCATTTAAAAGAGTCAAATGGTCAAACTATCATTAATAACACATTATTAAAAATTATAATCCAAGTGTAGTTTGATACAAGTATAAAAAATATAAAATTTATTTAAAACAACAATTGAAAGTTAATTTAAGTTTAGTGAAATAGTTGAGTTATGTCTAAGTCTTAGCTGAAATCAACATCCCTTTTCTCCTTTTTGGTTGTCCAGATCAGATAAAGAATTCTGGAAGATTATTATCCAACATGTTTCGGTAGTTCAATATCGTACCATATTCGATGTAAACTGTAAAATCGAAATTAAAGAATCCAGTAAGAAATGTAAAAGAATAATAAGGGTAAATTGAGGAAAAAAATAAAATATACATTAGAAAACTGTAAAAGATTATACATGAAATGATTCAAACAAACAAATCAACTTACGTCATCGTTGGTTAAATACAATGTGTTTACATTACTAGGAGATGTTAACTGGCAAGGTGTGGTATGTAATAGATTATAATATGTATTGGAAATTCCTGAGGGTTCCTTTAAAAAGTAGTGGTAGTGAAAAAAAGTTATCATCAAAACCAAGTCACTTACCATAAAAACGGCATTGACAAATCAGTTAAACAACTGGACTCTAAACATTTTATTGATGAGTCGTACGGCGTCGCCTAAGCGATTATGGACCTCCCTGAGGGTACTCAATCTATGGAGGAACTGGTCCACGAGACGTCGAAGAAAGGACGCAAAAGAGATTGGAGGGTGGTGAAGAATCAATACAACGTTCATGGTATTTTTTTATATTCTATTTACACGTAGCTCTGCTACAAAAGGTTTATTACTTGTATGGGTAGAGGCGAACTTCAATAACTGTCCGTTAAGATGATGGAGTCTTTGTTTGATCAAAAGAGACGTATTACTAACAAACAATATAAAGAACATCAAACTGACTTTTTACCGTCGGAATGTCATCAATGAGAATGGTGGGTGCAACCATCAAGCAAAGAACAACTATCTCCTAAAATACGATAGTGAGGGCTAGGAGCTAGGCTTTAAATTAGCACCCATCAAGTTATCGTCATTTCCGGTAAATACATCCAACATCCACCCGATTTCACT
>CABFWO010000290.1:221754-238704 GCA_902155825.1 Timema genevievae | reverse complement strand
TTCGCTTCATGATGGGAACTTTCCCCCCCCCCCTCTCCACCTTTTTCTTTCCTTCCTATGAACCCCTCATAGTCCCCTTCTCACTTCCCCTAAACACACACACACACACACTCCTAGCGACGCATAGCGTCCACCCCTCCCTCCGGCGTAATCTAATGTACGAAGCGGCAGAACGGAAGGGGGAAAAAACTTTCCTTTCTAAATGTCATATTTAATATGGATGATAAGTTTACAAGACGTGTGGAGAGGTTCCCGGGTACACTTAGCGATAATTAGTACACGTTTACATGATATATTGGCAACTTAAAATGTAAAAAAACGGACCATATTGGAGAAAATATTCATACTCCCTTGGTTTTGTGTAACAGCCTTAGATCGGAAGCCAGAATTTTAAATTAAAGTATTGGCTTACCTACATAAATAGGCCTAAATGGTAGGACCCTCTGGCATATGGTCTATTTTAACTACCCCTTAGTAACGTTACCCCTCTCCCCCCATCCCGCAACAAAAACCATTAATTTGTAAATAATTTGAAACACTTTTCAGATATACGAGGGGGTATCCAAAAGTTTCAAGACTGGTTCTGTAACTTGTAAACAGAGCGCAGCATGAAGATGCGCGCGCTGGTGTGGTGAGTTGTGTGACCTTCATCTGTCAGTACAAGTGGCATCGTCCTGTGTTGACCAGTGTTTGTGTTACACACGCTTATTTGACGGCGTGCACGGGTGCATTTGCGATTTCATCATGGACCGCAAACACGAGCAGAGAGCGATCATCAAATTCTGCGTCTTACTCGGAAAATCTGTAACGGAGACCTTCCAAATGATGCCGCGCGCTTACGGCAATGAAGCTATGAGCCGCCCGGTGTGTTTAGAGTCGCACTCGTACTTCAGGAGCTGCAGAACGTCACTGAAAGGCGAAGAGAGGTTAGGGCGACCTTCCACGAGCACAAACCCGGACATTGTGGACAGCATTAGGCAACTTGTGTGCGAGGTTCGCCGGATGATCATTAAGAACATTCCTGACATCGTCAATGTGTCATACGGATCAGTGCAGACAATCCTCACGTCCGTTTTTAACATGCACCGAGTTGCCGCTAAGTTCGTACCCAAGCTTCTGACCCTCGAACAGAAGGAGTACCACACCGAATTATGTCAGGAACTCCGTCAACATGCACTGGATGATCCAACCTTCATGTCAAGGGTCATTACAGGGGACGAGAGTTGGATCTACGGTTACGACCCGGATACCAAACAACAGTCTTCGCAGTGGAAGAGCCCCAGATCTCCAAGACTGAAGAAGGCGAGGCAGGTCATGAGCGTGACCCAAGTGCATGCTCATCGTTTTCTTCGACATTCACCTGATTGTGCACCATGAATTCGTTCCCGAGGGTTAGACTGTCAACGCCGAGTTCTACTGTCATGTTCTGAGGTGTCTTAGGGAGGACGTTCGGTGGAAAAGAACAGAACTGTGGCGTACGGGCAGTTGGAGGTTCCAACATTACAACGTACTCGTACACACAGCGATGAAAACGCGTGAGTTTATCAGACGCAACAACATGATCATCGCTCCTTACCCCCCGTAATCACCGGATTTGGCCCCCTGCGACTTCTTCCTCTTCCCTAAGATTAAGTTAAAGCTCAAGGGTCGTCGGTTCAACACCGTTAATGAGATCAAGCGTGAATCTCAGGCGGTGTTGTGCACGCTTCGAAACCAGGACTTTCAGAGAGCTTTCCAAAAATTTAAAAAGCGTTGGGATCATTGTATCGCTGCACAAGGGAACTACTTTGAAGGAGATAGTGGCCAAATTTAAATAAGGTAATTTATTTAAATTTTACAGAGCCAGTCTTGAAACTTTTTAATACCCCTTCGTACACCATGAGCAAAATTAATATTATCATTTTTTAAAAGTTTTAAATTTTCTAAAATCATTCATCAGTAAACTAACTTAAAAATAATTTAGTATAAAGAAAGTACATTTTTATTTATCATATAAACTCCTCCCAAGAATGAAATTCTTAAAAAAAAAATTTTTATCAAATGTTTAAATACAAGTAATCAGTAAACTACCTTTAAGGCAGTGGCTAAACACACAGGCCCACAGGGCCTGCAATAAGGGGAAGACCCAATGGTATAAGGGGGTCCACGAAAGGGAACCTTAAATTAGTATAATTTGGTGGAAATGATTGTAATCAAATAACTTGATTATTTACAATTTAGATAGTTGAATATGTTTATCATAAATTGTTTTAAATTATAACTAAGCCATAGCATTATTTCAATTATTTTATTTAGTTTTAAATAGCATTGAATTTTTTTTATCTTCATGCAGTTAAGCTCGCTGAATGATGACGTTTCCAACATAAAACTGAGGCTAAAACAGTCACTATAAAGTGTGATGATTAAATTAGTAATTATTTAGGACTATTAATTATTTCTTATAACATTTAATAAGGTTCTGAAAATTGAAAATACGACACCTGGACACGGGAATCGAGCCCGGGACAAGGTGTAATTTTTCAAATTTTAGAATATAATATTTAGACAGAGAATTTCTCACTTAAAAACATAAACAATAGCTTCGGATATTTGATTTATTAAGGTGTTAGATGACTTAGAAAAGGGGGCGCGAAAATAAATCTTATGGAGGTGGCGGCAAGCTTAATCTGTTACGTCACTGCCTTAAGATGGGGTGCAAACGGGGCGCGAGAAAAGGTGTTTTTACAGTATTTATAGCAAAACATTATTTTAGTCAAAATAGATTAAATATTTATCCAATAGAAACATAGAGTCTAGTTTTATTCACATGGTGATGTTAACAGTTCTTGACTGTTGATATCACCACGTGAAGAAAATAAATCTCTATGTTTCTATTGGAGAAATATTGTATTTACTTTGGTTTAAAAAAATTGTTATAAAAAGTGTAGAAACACTTAACTTTTCTCTCATCCCCTTCCACCCCACTTTATTTTCAGAGCTAGAATTCAAATAACGATTTCACCTTATAACTATAAATATCAAGTTTGAACGAAATCCGTAAAACCGTTCGGGCTGTAGCCTCAGGTATCGATAGATATACATGTAAAAATAAACTCAATGGCATAAGCTCACAATCGAGATATACCGACCGAGCTACAGTAGCCCCATGGCTTCTTTGGTGCTGACTGACAGCTCACAGCTCACAGCTGACGGCTCACAGCTCACAGCTGACGGCTTTGAAAAGCTACCAGACCAAATTATGTATTCCTTCGCCGAACCATATGATCTGCAAAAAACATGTGTTCAGCAGCTGTCACTTCTGACAGTCAACATTTAAGTATATACCTAAATGTTGACTGTCAGAAGTCAGCTGTGAACTGTCAGTCAGCACCAAAGAAGCCACGGGGCTACTGTACATGTAGACAGACATAATGTCCACTCTTTTGAGAACGGGGGTACATAAGACGTCACAATCAATCATAATACTCAAGGGCGAAAATTTAAATTAATACAATACTGTATCTCTATGAGAAAGTAAACCTAATTGAACAACTCTGTTTTCGAAAAGAAATTGCCCTCGCTAAATTATTTTTATTTAAATATTTTTAAACACTTTGTTCAACTCAGTATCTTACAGCAAATGTCTACCCTGCATAACGCTAATGAAATGTAAACACTGAATGAGCTGTGTACAGCATGAAGTAGCAGAACTACTAATAACATTAGTGTGCATATACAATACCTCCCCCCCCCTACTCTCTTAGCCCCGTCCACACATGCGTTAATGCTACATTCACTCTCAGCCCTCATTTATAAAATATAGCTATGTAATGAGGGTCTTAAGATGAGTATAAGCTCACACGGACTGAGTTTACCTCCATCAGTAACACCCGTTTCATCTTGATTTAGACTACGGCTGATGGAAGGACGTGAAGTATGCTCTGTTGCCACAAGACATAGACCTTTTAAGAGCCCGCCTTACAGCCTACTAACCGGAATATTAGATGTCACCAGAAATGTGTGAAATCCAGGCGTTCATTAAAATGCCCGGGCTTTTTATATGATGCCATAATGGTTTTGGCAAAGTATGAAATAAACGAGTTTTGCTGTTGTATTTCATACTTATTTTCAAGTTCTTGCGACACGAACGTTCGGATAGAATGGCACTTGGCACATGGCACATGGGGGAATACAGTCGTAATGGGGTTGTCTGACGAAATGGATCTGATGCTACTAGCTAAGTCCTTTCTTTTTAGACTGCTGAATTATCAGAAGGTGAAAGAAGAAACTATGTTTTAGGGTTCACCCAGCTATTCAAAATGTATTATCTCTGGCTGATTATCGTGTTTTATCTTCTGAATTAGCAAAACAACCTCAACAATTATTTCTATTTCTTCCCACATATTTTCCACCATATGTGTCTTGGGATAATCCTTCCATATGCAAGCATAAATTTCATGAAAACTTTCAACAATACATACAAAATCAATATTAAATTGTTTCTCGTCCCATATGATGTACTGAAATTGTCAGACATTTCCGCAAGCAAAGATTGACCTAATCAGTAACAACTAAACGCTTGGTGCAAGTCAAACATGGAACAGTGAACTTCAACCATTCTCACAATACTCTTAGGCAACTTGAACAAGCAAGCCACGCATGCCCAAGAAACCAGCCATAGTGAAAAGGTTGCAAGGAAACAAATAAAAGAGGCAGATCACCAGGAATCTTTATTTGACCTTAAAACAGCCCAAGTATCCATACCTAGCTATCTGAACAAATAGTAAAACAGATAATTCGGTTATAGACAATGAAGTAGATACGGGTTTGCTAAACTTGAATGCAAATGAATAACATGAAATCATTAATGCCCTGAAGGCCTATTTAATTTCAGAGAATAGGATAAATCTCATTAGAAATTACAATACAATTTTAAGAGGATGCATACCATGCGCAATAGTAATATAAGTTCTTAACATTTCAAAATAATATTAATAGAAAGCGATCGAATCGCATTTAACTAATTAGGACATATTTATATCGTTAGATCATGTTAACAGTCAAATTGTAAACATAGCAGATTATAGTGAACATAACACAATATCGTATGCTAGAATGAATACAACCTATCACCTACATCTATAGACTAAGCCGTTCAAAAGAAAACTCTAAGAGGTTCATAATAAGCCTGTCTTGAAAGTGTATACTCATAACATAACCATATTTATAAAACATACTTATATAATGCAACTAGTAAAGTTTTGCTCGTAACCATACTCCTAGATCTATAGTTGATCATAAACGAAATTATTCCCAATCAACAATCCGTGATGCGGGGGTAACTATGACGAGTATCTAATTAAGTTCATTCTTCTCTATCGGCTATGTTAACAATATATTCCTAACATTACAAATATACCTAATGCATGTGTCCAACGATACTAACCATTCCATTTTACTCTTGGACTTACTACCCCAGTAGATTTAAAGACAAAGAATTACAATGTGAGAAAGCTTTTAAAGGTTAGGTAAAAATAATATTTAATTGAGAATAAGTCATCCGAACTCGGATGCAAAACGGTTTAAGACTATATTAAGTAGTTTTCCAAAACAAGGCCTAATAGAAATTAAATTTTTTTAAAAAATCTACAAGAATAACAAAGTTTAAGCCCTACATAATTTCAACTGGATTTAAACTGCCTAGTTTTGCATAAAAAATATATACAAAACTTCTCCAAAACTACGATCACTTACATAATGGTAAGTTCTTAATTCCTACCAGCATCAAAAAGTGAAGTTCCTTTCTGGGTACTAGCTTATATATCAGTTTGAAGAGCGGGGGAAATAGGTAGGGAGAAATTACATGACCAATGAAGTAATTCGCAGCAAGTCAGAAATGGCCCTCTCACCGACGCCTGCGCACAACGCCGTGAGGATAACACACGTGATTGCACTTCTCGCTCTTTTCCCCAAGCTTGGCGCCTGCGCAGCGTCTTGAACTTTGGGGATACCGCACTAGCCCACAGGGGTCACATGCCACTCGGTGACTTAGTTCTTGTTTTCTTGATGAACTCGGCCGATGAGCAGTGTTCTGTGACGACGGGCGTGGAGTGTCCGTAGTTAGGGAGCTGACTTCCTGGTAAAGTGGGGTAAGTGCTGTTCGCTCTTTTAAGGTGGTGGAGGTCGGGGCTATGTTGTTTGTAGCCACGGTACAAACCAGTCTACTCAATAACGACGTGGCACGTGGAACATGTATCATGCTCCTCTCGGTCTGAAAGGTATCGCTTATTAGTGTTTAATCACCGATGGTGCATATTTCATGTTGCATGTGTTACACCTCAATAATGAAACTGCCTATTTCATGAATTGGACAAATTTCTGTCAATTTTTGTGAAATGGCCTCTTATATTGATGTCATTAACTGGGCAAAAATTTTATTAACTCTTGCCTATTTCATGAACTGAAACTTACTGTACTATCAATCAAAAACGAATATCAATTATATTAAACTAACCTAACCCAACTTAACCTAACCTTCCATTCCAAAACGATTAGAGGTTAAATTAACTTAAAGACCAAACCTGTTCTTCGCTTGTAACTTTCATAGACCGGGCAAAAAATCGTCCAGTTTTATGAATTGGGTAACTAACGATTGGAGCTGCCCAGTTAATGAAATAGTTACTTCATGAACTGGAAAGCACAAGCACCACCCAAATTATGAACCGGATGAGCTTTTGCACAGTCAGGTAAATGGACAAGCGAAGAAGTCAGTTCATGGAATGAGCAGAAATGTTTCCAATTCATAAAATGGCCAGTTACACTTTTGGGGTAAAACACATGCATCATGTGTTTGTGTCTGTTTCATCCGGTGTGAAAGCTGAGTAGGTCTTTGTTAGATTGTGAGTCACGTGCTGATGTGTCTGTTTCATCCGGTGTAAAAGCTGAGTAGGCCTTTGATAGATTGTGGGTCACGTGCTGATGTGCCTGTTTCATCCGGTGTGAAAGCTGAGTGGGCCCTTGTTAGATTGTGAGTCACGGGCTGATGTGTCTGTTTCATCCGGTGTGAAAGCTGAGTAGGCCTTTGTTAGATTGTGGGTCACGTGCTGATGTGCCTGTTTCATCCGGTGTGAAAGCTGAGTGGGCCTTTGTTAGATTGTGAGTCACGGGCTGATGTGTCTGTTTCATCCGGTGTGAAAGCTCTTTGTTAGATTGTGAGTCACGTGCTGATGTGTCTGTTTCATCCGGTGTGAAAGCTGAGTGGGCCTTTGTTAGATTGTGAGTCACGTGCTGATATAGACTGGTGTGGAAGTTTTTACGTTCTCCTTGTCTTTTAAAACCCGTCCTAGCTATAATCATGGTTGGAACTAATGGGATAAAGGGAAGGTAGAATCTAGAGTAAATGTGCCCACATGTGCGTGAAAGGAAAAAAAATCTCAGAATAGCTGACTGGTCAGTGACAAACTAAACAAGATGAGACGGATGCCTTTGTCTAAGTGGGTAACATTAGAATTAAATAAATAGATTTATGGTAGCAAAAAATACACATTTATTTAAAACTAAAGAAACAATAATCAGTTACTTTATACTAATATTTTACTTAACTTGACATATTTTACCGTTAATTTGACAAAATAAACTTTCCACTTCCAAAAATAAAATAAATTAATAGCGAAACAAGTTTGTGAGGTAGAATACTACTTTAAATGTATAATCAATGACTCTCATCGGCTCTGTGGCGCAACGGATAACGCGTCTGACTACGGACCAGAAGATTCCAGGTTCGAATCCTGGCAGGGTCAAATGAGTTTATCTACTTGTTGAATTACTAAATCTTTTTCTTAGAGTAGGCTTTTATGTTTTATTAGTACGTTTAAAACAGAGAGAACTAACTGCTTAATCAAAGGGGGATAGGTTATAATGATGGTAGTCTCGAGGAAATGTGAAATATTACTATGGAGAGAGGATGAGAAAACCACGGTGTGGAAATTATGATGGCATTAAATCTCCTTTATTTGCTTAACCTAAATCATGTTTTCTAAAATAATAATTTCCTTGTGCTATAAATAAATAGTATTACTCCTTTACAAATAAATTAAACACAAATAAGCCTACACTTTTCAAGTAAATAAATTCAATCTAGTGGATTTTTAAAGGTGTATAGGAACATTTTTGCTTTTCAGTGAAAGTCTAACTTCAAGTAAAAATATTTATTTCACAGAAAATCCTTTCCCACATAAAAGATTGTTTCACGATCGATGCCTAGCTGAAGACATTTTAATGCTTTTTTCTGCTCCACTGAACTAAAAACCAAATAAAATATGATCTGAAAACTAAATAAAGATTTAAGATGAAATTGAAAAAAATAAACCTTGATTTTAAGGAAAAAATACGCATGGTCAATCATGAGAAAATAATATAGTGAAAGTTGGAAAAAACGAATTTGAGAATCCAAAATGTTTTCGAGTGAAGAAAGATCAGTGTGGTATGATAAAGTCGTGGTAAAAAGTAGTCTTGGAGCAAAAAAAATTGCTTTTAATGCTGACAAAATTGTGTCCGCAACGGTGAAAATGTTAATAGTTGCAGGACAAATTATTTGACGTATGATCATAATAAAGTTGTTATTTAAGCATTGCTTCTGTTCAGTCTACTTACATATTTAAACCAAAGGGATAAGGATAATAAAAGGTATAATTTAGGGAAAGGAGAAAAAGGAAGGAATAAGCCAATTAGGAAAAATTTGAAAATCGATACACCCAACCCGAATTCGAAACCTGGCCTACCATCATTGGTATTTTTAATTCACAATTCTTACAAAAATACTTATATTGTAAAGGAAAAAAATTAGTAAACGTTGAACATAAGTGACAATATTTATTATTTGCATTCAAAATATATAATTATTTGCATACAACACTCCACATATATAGTATTATTAATAGTAGTATTAATATATATAAAAATAATAGTTTTAGAAATGTTACTAACAATTTTACATTAAAATATAATAATATAAACATGTTTTTAACCGCAAATAAATTGTTAATTTACTAAAACTAAGCATCTTCACAAAATACCCATCTTTTTTCTTCTGACAAGAACCATAAAGACCTAAAAAAAAAATTGTGGGAAATTAGAAGACTAACTTTTTAAATTAAAGTTTGTGTATGAACACAAAAACAAGGGGACTTTATTTTTATTTTTTGATTGTGTTACTTCCCCCTCACTCTTACTTTCCTATCTCAGGAGTAGGAACTCTCTCCACTTTCATCTGTTTGGGTTATATCTCTTTTCAAATAGACTTTAGGGAGCTGTACAGAAAGGATGGGAGGACATCCCTGTGGAGAGGTTGACATTGTTTTCGTAGACTCGCGGCAATTATTGACCGTGAGTAAAGCTCGTGGAAGGAAGGAAGGGGTAGAGAGATCAAAGAACAGACAAGCGAGATGGAGGCTCTTCCTGAACGGTAGGGCAGTGGCGTAAAGCGAGGGGAAGGTAAGAGGACAACCTCGTATATTTTCCCCTAACGCGTCTTACTAACCCCTCCATATTATACGCGAAGTCTGTCTACCGTAGAAGAGAAGAGGTGGTAACTGACAGCTTGCAGATGATTTCTTATTGCAAACATAGGTTTTAAGTGATTATTGTTAGCCAATTTACTAGCACATCTCTCAGAAAATGGGGAAAATATTACATTTTAATTTTATATCTATTTTGACTTAAGCATTACAATTCAACAATTGGTCATCAAAGAATAAGTAATTCAAAACATAGTTGCCTTAAAATAGTATTGCAATTATAACGTTTAAATATAATTATTTGGTTAGTCCTCCCTTTACAGTTATATTATCTATATATTAAAATTTTGTTAGTCTTCCCTTTAAGATTATATTATTTAATTATTTATATTTGGTTAGTCTTCCCTTTAAAATTATACTGTTTAAATATTAAAATTTGGTTTATTATATTATTTAAATATTAATATTTGGTTAGTCCTCCCTTTACAATTATATTATTTAAATATTAATATTTTGTTAGTCCTCTCTTTGCTTTAATAATCAAATTAACTTTGCAAGGCATGCTTTCAATGTATTTAACAGCCATCTTGCTAAAAATATGTTGGTTGTATTCCATTGCTTATTATTATATCTACTAGATGTATCTTATTAATGATGTTTTCCTTGGAAATTTATCGTTTCAAAAGCTCCATACAGTTTTTATTGGTTTTAAATCTGTAGAGTTTCCATGCCACCCTCATTTTAGTAACAATACAATAATTGCAATATTATATTCATGCAATAATGTTTTTAATTACTTTATATTAATTTTGTTTACATACAAATTATTGCATTGAAATGCTTTATGTTGTTAAAATATATAGTAAATAAGTGAAAATGTGGTGTTTTCCTCATTTTCTGAGTGGTGAGTGAATAAATTGACCAGGAACTGTATTTATAAATGTTTATTATTTTCTTAAAAACACTAACTCACCAATCAAAAGTGTTGAGAAACGCATCTAATAATACCTTCTTAAAGAATACTGTATAATTGGCTTTTTCGTACCTAATTGAAAGAACAAAAAATACACAGAGGAAAAACAAAAAACGGACATTGAAAATAAAAACGTTCAGTTGAAAAATCGTGGGCTTACATGATATGTTTATTTATTTAGTACATATTTTAAATTGCTCAAAAAGTACTTTACACCCCAAGTCATCCACCTCAATAATAGCGAGTTTAACACTTTAAATTATTATTATTAGCACCGCGTCTTACTACCCGTTCGGGTTATACGCACTTACGCTAATGTGTAATGGTAGGGTGATTGTGAGATGAAATGGAGGACCTACAGTTTAACGTGGAATCCGAACCACGGTGGAGGCCTGGCATTCCTCACATTCACAAGTTGTGATTAATACACATCTTGTCAGAGGTGAAGGAAGGATTTGGCAATCAGATAAATCTGTGCCGGGACCGAGGATTGAACCCCGGACCCCCAGCACAGAAGTCTGACACCTTACCCCTAGACCAACTCTTTAAAATGATTACAATCTGTTCGTTTTAAAAAAAAGTACCCAATTTACTAAAAAGGAAGAGGGAATTAAAAAGTCTTATTACCTCTATATTCATCAAGACATCCCTCAATAAGTATACTGTCTGGCAGGGCCGTATTTAGAAATATGGCACCCCTAGGCACATGAGCTACAGGCGCCCCTCCCCACCAAAACATTACACTGTTATTTGTTAATGAACACAAATAATAATGTTGTAGGCCTATTTATTGCTACTATTTACAGTATATCCCCTATATTTATAATTATGACCAGTGTTCAAAATGGTTGTGTTCGTCTATATCTGGCACGGCTTCGCACATGAGTGACTCAATTATTAGCCGACAGATGGCAATAGTAGACACAACTCTAACAATACACTAGCGCTTTATAACAAGCAAGCTTCAGCTGCAACTAAGTCCGTGTGTGTTGTTTTAGTGAGAATTATTTTCATTCGTGTTGAAGACAAGGGTTTCGGTTTCACATCCCGTGACGTCTTACCTCGGAAAGGGCAATTCTATAAACAATTATAATTTTTTTTTTAATGTTGCTCCCCCAAAAATCTCGCGCCCTAGGCGCTGCTGTCTGGTCATTATATATATATTTAAATTTTATAAAATTTAAATATATATATAAGCCTAGTACATGAAATTAGTACATTTAAATTAGTACATGAAATTAGTACATTTAAATTTTATAAAATTTAAATATATACATAAGCCTAGTACATGAACGGATATATACTATAATTTTCATAAGGACTTCTTATAAAATTTGGTGGCTGCCATTATAACATAGTAGCTTTTCTAGTTGTCAGATAAGGTTCTTTCTATGAAAATTGGATGGTAGTAATAATAAAGTGATATCTGTTCCAGTAAATAAGCACTAGGTCACTACGTCTAACATTTTGGACTCTGGGGTTCAATATTTTGTATCAAAACTAAATCTATTATCTATTTTTCAAGTATTATTAAAATGTCACAATGATTATATGTTTTTACACTCGAAACTTGTGTCGCCTACACAACATCAATTTATCTAAGTAATATTTTGTTAGAAAATCATTTTTGTATTGATTCATTCTATTGTAGAAAGCTATAGGTAAGTCTAAACTCTATACAAATAAATGTGAGGAAAGCTCATTTCGTTAGAGTGACATGCTATTGTTACTAGACATTCAGGTATAATATAATTGAAACGTTTTAAAATTATATTTGTCCAGGGAACCGAAACAATTTTTCTCGATTGTATTGTATGAGTATTTTATCATGATTAAATATCAGTGTCACTTTAGTTTACTTTACATCCATTATTGTTTCCAGCCTGTGACCCAGGTCAGTTTTTTATTCAAGTAATATATTTTCAACTACCGGCTTGCTAGGCCTGTCGTAGCTTCATACGCCTTATAATGTAACTTAAGACTAGGACAGGCACAACATTCAGTCCCCGGCCGTTGATTTATCACTGTAAAAGGGTAAACCCAAATGTCACCAATGATACATTTTTCGGCCATGCCAGGAATCGAACCCGGGATCTTTAGCACAATAAGTAGACACGCTACCGACTGAGCTAAGGTTTCGGATTTACACTTTAGTTATTTGTCCCAATAAGTGTCACCTAAATAATAACAATAACAATAATTTATACGATTTTCCCATTTTCAAGGTGGATAGAAAATGAAAAAAAAGATAATATAGATTTTTTACTAATATGTTAAATATTGGTACAGTTCAATTTTCAAAGGAAGAACCTTATCTGACAGCAAGAAATGTTACTGGATCTACTTTCACACATTAATACGTCAAGTCATGTGATCTGCAGTTGTCACTTTTGATATCCATTATCAATACCTAAAATATTACATTAATAATATTGTAAAATGTTATCAATGTTGACCGCAAAATAGTATATTTGTATTTTCTGAAAAGTTCTTCCAAACAAAATCTTCCTTTATTTACCTTATTATTTTATTTAGCACCACGTCTTACTACCCTTTCGGGTTATATGCTTAAGTACTTAATACGCTAATTGGCTAGAAATGGGGAGAGGTGAATTTTAGAGGAAGCGAACCCGCATTTGCGTAGAGGGAGAGTGGAAAACCATTTAGGAAAAACTACCTCCAGTTTACCCGACCGAGATTCGAACCTCGATCTCCCCGTCCTCGGCAGTTCAGTTATTATTATTATTATTAGCACCGCGTCTTACTACCCGTCCGGGTTATACGCACTTACGCTAATGTGAAATGGTAGGGTGATTGTGAGATGAAATGGAGGACCTACATTTTAACGTGGAATCCGAACCACGGTGGAGGCCTGGCATTCCTCACATTCACAAGATGTGATTAATACACGTCTTGTCAGAGGTGAAGGAAGGGTTTGACAATCAGATAAATCTGTGCCGGGACCGAGGATTGAACCCCGGACCCCTAGCACAGAAGTCCGACACCTTACCCCTAGACCACCAGGTCACCGGCAGTTCAGTTCAACACGAAACTAGCATGTTAGCTAATTACGCCGACGAGGTGGGTCTTTAGTTAACATACTGTCCTTATTAAGCAATATGCAATTAGATTTCACGACTCTTTAAAATATGTTTTTATCTATAAGATTAATTGATTTAATTAGTATGCGATCCTTCCTCCAAGCAAATGTGGGTACACGTTCTCTGAAAATAACCTTCCTAATCCCTAAAATCACTAGCGTAATTAGTACATAGGGTATAACATAAACCGGTAGTAAGACGCGGTGCTAAAAAGAAAAGCTATAAAATACACCATTTCAGCGCCATCTTGTAATTTTCAATATTTCTTAACATAGTTAATTTATAGAAAAGTAAGACAAATTTAACAAAACAGTTCAATTTAAAGACAGATACAGAAACTCAAATTTTCTTAGGAAAGTAATTATAAAGTATGAGGAAGGTATTATTTATTTAAAATGTGCCTGCATCTGCGTGAAGAGAGAGTGGTAAACTATTTAGTGGTAAAAAAAATTCATCACACTCATCCAGGATATGAACCTTGACCTCATGGAGAACCATCCCCCAGTGTTTACCAGTATTATTTTAAGAATGTATATTTTAGGTGTACTTTCATAATACATTTTATTCAAAATAATAATTAAAAAAACTAGCTGCTCTATGAAATTACCCTGATTCGTCTTGCCAAATTAACTTTTTTTTTCATTTTAAAAATAAATGATCACTAGACATACAATTTCTGACAGTCATCAAATATACAGAAAACAGGACCAACAATGATATGCAACCAGCAACACTTTTACTTTAATGACGTCATAAGGTGTACATAATTGGATGTGCTTTCATGACGTCATTTTAGTCTATTTATGGTGAGATATATGTACCCTAGATATGTGTGTTAGTCGTGTCTGTTGCAGGGATAATGGCAAATCAAGCGTGGTTTATAATATAGTAATAAGCAGAACCCGGATTTTGAAGACGTCATCTTATTTAGGGTTCATCACACACACAATGATAATTAGTACATAAACTCTATTCATGATCCCCTAGTTGTAGGGATGTATATTTTATAGATAATTTTTGGGCCATTTTTTTGTCATTTTGGAATTCTAGGTGGTCATATTTTATTGGGTTTCTTTTTTTAGGGTTATTTTTAGGCAATTAGAGGACATTTTGAGTCATTTTTAGGCATGTTTGAGTCATTTTAAGGTATTTATGTTGATTAAGTAACGTTTTAAATACCATCGATATTTTATAAACGAATAAAATTAATTTTTCCAACATAGTTGTTTGAATAAGAAGATAAAGTAGACCATGAACTTTGTATCCTCTTTGATTCTAGAGTGGAAAAATACACATTCCTGATGAGACACTGCAACTAGGCTGGTTATGGTTGCTTTGAGAGGGGCTGAAGCAGATTTTTTATAAATCAATATTATATTTTTTAGCTGAGCAAAGTTAAGTTCTTAAAGACTTCATTACATAAATTATTTTTAGTTTACATCTGCAAAGTACGTGTTTGGTTTACAACTTTTTGTTTATATTTTTAGGTCATTTAAAAAAAACAATTTTTAGAATTTTTGGGTCATATTTTGGTCATTTTTAGGTTATACATATCCTGACTTTGGCAATAAGGTTGGTTATTCAAATATCAGTGGAAAACTAAGATATTTAAATTTTAAAGCAATATTATTAGCTTTCAATCACTTATTCAGGTATATTGGTTTCTAATTAAAAAAAATTAAGGAAATTTTTAACTAATTCATAGGATGTGTTTGATATTTAGAAAATAGTTTAAAATTTCGTTCATAATTGGACCCATTTTGTTTTCACAAATGCTATAGTAAACTTGATTTCATTTAATTTCGGCTATAAGTTTGTTTTGTGTAGTTGTATTGATATTTTGTGCGTGTCAGTATAATTCCATTCCATCCCCTAAGTGTATATCAAATAACCCAAATCACCTTCTTGGCCCTTGAACAAAACGATGCCACACACCATATTCAATCACTAAAATACAGTAAAACCTTGGATTGCGAGTAACTTGGTTTGCGAGTGTTTTGTAAGACGAGCAAAAATTTTCAATAAATTTTAACTTGATAAACGAGCGATATCTTGCAATACGAGTAGTGCTATGGTTACGCTTTGTCTGCCGAGCAGTGTCATTGGATAGGTTCTTTGTTAAAGTCGCACAAAAAGAAAAATATTCCAGAAAACTAACATATAGCAATGATTCCGTTAGTGACAGTGAAAGTCGACCTAAACTATAACCCACCACCTCCTCCTCCTATCTCTCTCGTCCACCTCACACCAGCCACCATTAAATTTAATAAATAAATTTGATTACAGTACAGTTACATTTAAATAACGAAAATAAAAAAGGTATTAATAATTTTTAGATTAAATATTTTTGGGTTGTGGGACGAATCATCTGAGTTTCCATTATTTCTTATGGGGGAAATTCACTTTGATATACGAGTGCTTTGTATTACGAACACGTTTACGAAACGAATTATGCTCGCAATCCAAGGTTTTACTGTACACACGAAGGAAAAAGAACTTAAATGGAAGACTACACAATAAAGAATATGTCGCAAATATCGCTACCTAACTCCAGAGCAACTCTTAAACATTTCCTTAAATAAAGAATGTGGTTATTTTAATTAAGTAAGAACAAAATTACAAAATTTTGAATATGTTAACTTTTGTTATAGAATGTTCTGAAATTGTTTTCTTTCGATAAATTTGATCGGATTATGTGTTTTAAATATATTTAGAACAATTGATTAAAAATAGTCCTATCTAGAATCTAATTTAAATGTAATGTAACTTTCCATTATTATGACAACTGGATTCTAAATCAAAGTTAGTGATAAAATACTGTCGAAGAAACCTATATAACGCTATGATGGTTTTTTTTTTACTTATCTAATAATAATAACAATAATAACAATAATAATCCAGACAAGGCATACAGCGCTGTCTAATGAATGAGAAACCAACTATAAAAGAGATAACTTTACTTCTTCTCACTTATGTTTGCCTAATAACTTTCTGTAAATCAAACTTTATCTGCGCATTCTCAGTGCTTTTGTTTAGAACTAGAGATGTCACTACTGCATCCAATTCTCAACTGGGGGCGTAGCTCAGATGGTAGAGCGCTCGCTTAGCATGCGAGAGGTACCGGGATCGATACCCGGCGCCTCCATGATACATTTTACTTTTTTTTAAAAATTATTAATTGTTAACTTACATGACATTACTCTAGAGTTAATTTAATAATTTTGCTTAAAACACAATCACAATTGAAAATATTATTAAAAAAACTTTTTATAGCCTAAATCAGCCACTTGACCAAGATTTATATATATATCCTATTTCATTAACGTAATAAGTTTTAAGTACACCTGAGTATCTAAAGCTCGGAATGGAAAAAAAAAAAAAA
>CABFWO010000290.1:179717-205145 GCA_902155825.1 Timema genevievae | reverse complement strand
GGGGGGGGGGGGCTCAATGTAATTTTATAAAATGAAAAGTTTCTTTCCTTCCCTTGGGGCTAGCTAACCATATATATACATTCTATGAAAAAGTTTTCCTAATCAGCCATCTCATGACGTGGTCCCTAGGTACAGCAGGTTACGGTAGCCTTGCGAGCTAAGCGAAGCAATTTCCACCTGCGACTTCCCTCAGGGCCATACCGTACTATTGCCGGATCACCTTGAAAATAACCTTTTAAGGTTTTTATATAATGTAAAACATAAATTAGAGCAACCAACATTGTCAAAATAGCACTATATTTATTTCCCAGCTGTGAAAAATGACGGATTCTATCAACAACAAAATCTTAGTGTATAAACAGATTGAAATATATTCAAGCATTTTTGAAATGTCACATAAAGCCTTGACTACGGCGATCCAACTATATACATGTATAGTAACTATATACAAACCTGCTTCGGTGGCCACGTGATCTAACGTGCTACTCTCGTGTTTGACTAGACTACCAAATACAGGGTGATCCCGGCCAGGTGCCATGAAGGTGGTTTTTTTCCTAAATAGTTTTCCACTCTCCCTCCACACAAATGCGGGTGCGTTTCATTAAGCCTTCATAATCCCTAACCCATTAGTGTAATTAGTACATATGCGTACAACCCGAACGGGTAGTAAGACGCGGTGCTAAAGAGATACAAAACTTTGTACAACAAAGTGAGCCAAATAACATTGGTCTATTGATTTGAGAACGACTCGAAATCACCAAACATTAAAATAATCTAAGAAATTTAAATTGGTGTTCAAAATTGACGCGCACACACATTCATAAACATTTCAACATATTATTTTTATAAATCCGCACTATTAAATAGTTTTTATTTGTCACTGCTTCTTAATAATCGTTCGGGCTACTCGCACTTTATGTAAACCTACTAATTACTCAAATGTATTAAGAATGAAGTACGTTTAGTTTAGAGGAAGTGTATTTACGCGTGGTAAATTTTTTTGAGGAAAAAACTCAGTACACCCGACCAGGATTCAAATCCCAATCTCCCCGTCATTAGTAGCCCAATATGCCTTTTAGAGTTAGACCATTCGACCACTGAAGCTCCCCTTGCAAAACAGAGGACTTTTGCAAATCAAATTAGGACAAAATTAGTTGTGAATTGATTTAAAAAACGTTCCTTATTATTTTCTTTTAGTTTAGTCTAAATGTCATGATTTAGAGATTATAAGGACGAAAAAGTAAAAAATTTGTTCAAAAAGCCTCCCCGGCGGGGAATCGAACCCCGGTCTCCCGCGTGACAGGCGGGGATACTTACCACTATACTACCGAGGAATAAAATACTATGTCAAAATATATTATATAAGTATTAATTTGTCAGTGGGAATTAAATCTAGTTTTAAAATATATTATAATTTTCTTGTGGGAATGTATATTCGAAATTCTTTTAGTTATAATTCATACAAACAGCTGAAGTCAAGTCTTTGTTCCTTGAACTAAGGTCGATAGCTTGAGTAGAGTTCGATATGATCGCTAAAGGACAGACATCTATAATCAGGATGCTTACTGCCAAACCTTGCCACTAGAAAGCAGCACTAATAGCAATTGCCACATATTTTTCAAATACAAAATGGAGATATTATGATTGTGTCTTGGCGTGTTTTGATTTATTAAAGACCGGGGTGTTGGAACGTTTTATGGCCAGAGGTAAGGAAGGGGTGAAATGACGTTATGTACATTTTAAGTTAGGAATAATAGATCTATAATAAGAATAAGATTAACTTTAAACTAAACTTGTAATATTTAGACAATGAAAAAATAATTTCGATTCAATGTGATATTATTTAAATGTAAACCTTCAATTCCCTTCCCATATTAAATTCAGCTATTGACACAATACTGAAATAAAACATTTTCCAATCTTATCAGAAAAAAAAAGTTAAGCCCGTATATTTTTAAAAGTACCGGTAAACTTTTACAATAATCTATTTGTGTTATAACTAAATCTTTAGCCTTAGAAAAATCGAAAGTTCATGGCGGCCAGAATATAACTTAGCCATTCCATCCTATCCTGAGACACATCTAGCCAATATCTAATCCGACACCAAACCTTCTTTAAGTCCATTTTTATTATCTCATTGACGTTTTAGTTTACCAATGGGTCTTGTATCTTTAAATTTTAAAATTAAAAGTTTGTGGACAACTGTCGTAACATTTACGGGTGACATAACACCCCCACTTAAGCCTACGCACCTTGATTATTATATAACCTACATACGTTTGGGGATGAATACAAACCATAAAGTTCTTCATTCTCATGTTTGCGCCTCCCTCTTAGTCACAAATATATTTTGAACCCATTGTTATAAACTAAAGAAATAATTTATTTAGTTACTCGATACAGAGTGAAAGACTAACCACACTTTACATCTGTATACCATCCATCTTTCTGTACCTTCTTTATCTCTGACTCTCATTCCCTCTTTCTTCTAAAACTAATTTGCTTTGTTGCTGACCTTAAAAAATTATAATATTCAGATGTATGCGCACTACCCTCTTTGTTAAGTTCTTTCTTTTGCTCTTAACCCCCCCAACCCCTGTTTGCACCGTAAATGCACATTTCACAAGCACCCATCAACAAAAAACACAAAATAGAGCAATGATAAAGAGACGTATACAACAAACGCAAATAGTCAAACTCAAGTGTTTATTAAATACCTCTTGTGCTTGATAAAAATTTGAGTAATAGCATCTATCTTCGGCTACATTGGGTAACTATTTTGTTAATTAGTATGATTTAAGTGCTCTAGCTACAGGCTTACAGAGATTTTTAGTATAGTTAATTGTTTTAAAATGTTAATACGTCATAACTAAATATGAAAAGTATTATAATTATATGTTATTACAAAATGTATATTCTATTTAATTGAAGTAAATCCTAATAATAATCTTAATCTATTCCAAACAACACAAGTAATTCTCTCTTACCTTTAGCTATGCTGCCCTCCATCTCTGCAGTTCCCCCTGGTATCAGATTCGTCACAAAGATCCATGGATCACCCTGGCTGGATTGGTTGCTCTCCTAGAAAAGGGAGGTTATTTTTCTATTGTGATTTTAATAGAACACTCATTACATTTACAGTTTGTAGCAATACTTTATGAGTTAAATTTTCCACCTGACTTAACAAAGAGAACCTGCTTCGGTGGCCGCATAATCTAGGGCGCTACTCTTGCAAATCACAATAGACTAGACTGCCGAAGACGGCGATATCATGGTTCGACCCCGGTCAGGTGTTCCTAGTCATAGCATCAGCACTAAAGCAGTTGTACTTAATATAAATATCATAAAGTTAAGCTATCAGGAATTCACTTTATTTAAAGAGGGCTGTAATCACTACCCCACACCCTCTAAATTAGTGTAGTAATATACAATTCAAAATATTTATATTTTCATAATTAAACTCTTTAGTATATAATGTAACGGTTCTCTTGTAAAATAAGTCAGCAATAGCAGTATTCAAACATCACATCACTCTTCTTAATTGGTCATCGTATGGCAGAATTGTAAACATGGATCATAGTATCGATCACACTGCCATATTGTCGACATTACGAAGAACCACGAAGTTCTGTGTTGTGTCATAGCAGTGTCATCGCTTATATTTTACAGATAATAGATTCTATTGAGTGTTATAGTTAGCTAAACTCGTTAATTTTTTTGATTTACGTTCGTACAATAGATTAAGTAAAAATATCGCTATATTAATATAATAACGTAGGTCGTAAAGTATATATATATAATTGAATTATATTAAGTGAAACTGCTAGTGCGTTTCAGTTGTGTCATGGCTTATAATTTTATAAATAATCTATTCCAGTGAGTGGTACATTTGTTTGAACTCATAAATTCTAATGATTCTCGTTCGTGCAAACGGTAAGTAACAATAGTAATTCTACTGCAAAACTAGATTATTTTTCTCCTCTAGGCACCGTGCTTAGACGTTGATGACGCTGGTGAAAACGCATGAAGCGCCAATGTGATGAATTTTAAAACTGTCATCATCCTCTCGTGTATCTTAACCTTGTGGGCCTGTTGATCTGTCAGAATGTATTTGGCCGAGGTTAAGGGGGAGGTGAAATTGAATACTTGTGTGGGTTCGTGATTGACGTTAGACTTGGCTTTTCAAGAGGTTTATTAACACTATAATACTAATGAAACTATTACAAATGTGATGTTAAAAGTGAAATTAGAGAATATTAGGAAGTGTGAGACAAAACGAGGTGTTATGAAGATTACCCAATGGCCTGTTTGACCCCTAGGTGGTCCCAACGCGGTCGTTGAACCGAGTTCCCTGGGCTCGAGCAGTAGCCCCTAAGTTGGTACTTGATGAACCCGAAGTCTTAGCCCACGTGGCCCCGAAACTGGCAGCGTGACCCCTAGATTACGATGTTCTGTAGCCAGCCCAAAGGGGCTCAATCCCTCCCATTTTAACCGAGCTTTAATCTAACTAAGGAATGCTGACACCAACTTTTGGGTCAGCTCCTATATTTTATTTGTTTATTGAATCATCATAACAACCTCGTAACGTTCGTTTTGGCATTCGCAACTTATAACATAACGTTTACACAAACACGCCTTCCAATTTAGGCCATGCGGTTACAAAACTCTTAAATGATACAGTTGATAGTAAACGTATAGTATCACAACAGATTTGGAAAACACTGCAATAATCAAATATGGTTTTCAAAAAGTTAATATGTACTAGGTATTGTTCACATCAATCCTTTAATAAGACATTAGGCTTATGAAAGTAAATCATATGACTGAATTAACTGAAATTCAATATGGCAATTCAACTTATGTAAAAAAACAAAGTTGTGAGGGCAGACCTGTGTTAATTTTCCACCTTTTAATGTTAACAGTGTCTAATCTTTGTCCAACACAAAATAAACTTTAGAAAAAGTGTTAGCCTATACTAAATCGTCATATTTAATTTAGAATTTTATAAATACAAATTAATCCATCAAAATTAACCTTTAACTTAATCATCAAATTGTCAACAAAATCTAGGCTAGGTGAGGAACGGTTACATTTTAGGATTGTCTATTTTATGTCACTGTGCTACCATTGAATAATATGATTTTAATTATTATATTTAGTGTAAACAGCAGTAACAAGATCTTATTACATAAAGTAGGGTTACGCCATGTACTACAAAGTAGCAAAGCCCTATTGAGATGAAATGACAGATGTAATTTTATCGTTTATCATTTTCCCCATACTAGACAGAGATTTACAAACCAGTAATAACAAAACCTGAGATAAACCAGTCATTAGTTTGTCAAAAATACAAAGTACCAGAATGACATTTCAGAGCACCACTGGATGTACCATCGGAGATGGGGATGTTTGCGAATCCAGTGAAACCAGAGAAGCGGGAGAATACATAGATTGCGTGGAGGTGTCCGGATCCATGCGCATGATGTCATCAATCAAATGTAGAACCTTACGTTTGAATATCTTCATTTGTTGATCATTCATTTCATCAAGCTCAGGTAACAGGCTGAGGAGAAACATTTTTGTAGAATTACTCTTATCACTCGAAGGAGTGGCAGGAGTAGCCTTCTTAGCGTTTAAATATTTAACAAAGCAGTTATCAACCACCTCATTATTTGCACGTTTCTGTTTACGTGTAGAGCTTTCCCCTGGACAAGATTCCGATTGCAACTGCTGGGGTAGTTGCTCGTTCTGGATTGAGTGCTCTAGATTTTGGAATGGTGGTGCTAGTGAGGGTGATTGAAGATTAGAATCTTCTTCCTCATCTTCGTATAGGTCAGGCACATCTTGTTCATCTTTTAGGGTTTCCAGTAAAATTCCAGGTGTTGTGGAGGTTACTGCTTTTATGAAGGGTAATGTGAATAGCATTGCCCTAGCTAGATAATACGGCTTTTTTTTCTTTGCACCGATTCCACCTTGGGTGGATTTCATGTTACGAACGAAGACTGCACGGAGGTTTTTCCATTTTTCCTTGCACTCGCTTCCTAAAATCAAATAAGTAATATTTAAAAATAAAATACTGTATGTGAAATAAAATAAATACTATACAGTAAATATTATTTATTTTAAAATATTAATGCTAATAAATTATAAATAAATATCCATTTAATATAATTTATTCTTTGCTGGTACTTGGCAACAGAGTGTACTTCACTAGAGGAGACAACACAACTTCACGTATTGTAGCGGAGAAAACACAAATATTTTGGGACATGTTAAAAAGAACGAATATGCCCATACTAAACAAGGATCAATGGAAAATAATTGCAAGAAGTTTTTTTATCACTATCGAAGATTATTAACTGATGGAAAGCACATCCGAATAGAAAAGTTTGCAAATTCTATATTAAGTAATTTTAGTCACAAATCCTATTATTCTGTTGCAACCCTGATGGCTTGTTCACATGGATTGAAACATGTTATACCGGAATAAATGGTGATGGCATATTTCATGCTTCAGCAATAACAATGAATTACAAATTATGAGCTTGACATTTCATTGCCCTCAAGATTAACAGACGATGCAAACAACAATGACTTCCCTTATTATTTCTTTGGAGATGAAACATTCCCATTGTCACGCTATGAGACCATACAATTTATCTCTATAAGATAACTGGATGGAAATGTGAAGCAGATTTTTTTTTTTTTTTTAGCTTTCGTCTCCACGCCATTNTTTTTTTTTTTTTTTTTAGCTTTCGTCTCCACGCCATTGAGAGAGATATAGAGAAAGAAACTTTCGGGTATCTCTTTCTCTCCTACACACATTCAAAGTAACGTGCTATTTTGACGTTAGACTAATTTGTATAAATATATAAAATAAAATAACAAAAGGTTTGAACAGCATCACTAATTACTAAACTCATGAATTGTTTCTTTAAATAAGATTATATAGGCTAATATATACCATGATTTTGGAAGGCCTTATTTGGTACCAGTATCTTATTGTATATTAGTATTTTGGTAGGATAAAAGACCTTTAAGAAGGGACTTCCTTTTACTTTTCTAAAAAGGCCGTTTATCCTACCAAAATACAACCATACAATAAGGTTCTGGTACGAAGTAAGGTCTTCCAAAGCGGGATTCTTACTAAAATCAGGGTATAATAATTACTACAAGCTTATAATCTAAATGATCGTTTGAACGTTAGACTACTACTCATAGTTTGTCATTCAAACAAATTGATGTAATCAAGTTGTGAGCTAACTTATTTCACTTAATAATTATCGAACTTTCATTATGATTTGGCTTATTTATTTTATTCTGAAACCAACATAAAAGCTAATAGCTAACTTTAAAACTATTTTGTTACTCCACGTACCCCTCCATTTTACTCCATTATTTGATCCATGCTCCATGGCAATGCAATTATTACGTAATATAAAAACACTATTATTATTATTATTATACGGAATTAAACTTTTAAAAAATATTATTAAACCTCAACATAATTACTATCAAACAAATATTGTATTTTTATCGAAGAATGCAAATGCTAGCATACCTGTTAATTTTACAACTTTCCCCACTTCATTCCAGGCGTCTGCTGTCAAATCCTTTCTGGAATACTCAGGAAGCTTGCAATTATAGAGAATAGGGTGTTTTTCCACTTCCCTCACAAATTTTATGTTCAATAATTGTTCATTCATGATGATTTGAGTAGGTAACTGAGGTAGCCCGGCAACTAGAACGATGAGTTTCCAGTGACTAATCACGGATGCGTCGTTAACCGGTTAGCAAACAATAAGCCCGCGAAGGACCACTATTGAAGAAAATTAGCAATGACGCGAAAGTTACGGGTTGGAAATTAAGATTTTACTCACGTCACTTTTGCTTATTTTCATATCTCCGTGGGTTTGAGTTTTGTTGTTTAAATCGGTTTTAAATCCACTTTTACGAGTTTTATTTAAAGCCCTTGAAAATAATTTAAAGTGAGTAGGTACATTTGCATTTAGCACTATATTTATTCATATTTTCAGAAAACATCTTGCAAAAAGGTTATGATTAAGCTTAAACTAATTCACTAATAAATTGATACAAATACCTAACCTACATAATTATATCGAACATAAAACAGATAACCTATTACAGTTTTCTGGTAGTCATAACTGGGTTTAATAGTAAAGGTTAGGCAAAAAAACAAACAAAAAAAAAACACAGTTGTGTGGGGATACTTTGAACCATAACTTAAGTGGGGAAAAGTTAGCCTACCTCTTTTATGGTTCCATTGAATATTATAATTTGTGTGGTTACCCCGATTACATATAAAAGGAATCTAGTAGTAGTAGGAATATGTTTACCAGTCTATTCTTCAGAAAAATTGATGTGAATTTATCTGTACCATTCTTAACCATTTCTTTATTCAAATACTAATCAAAATAGTAATTTCAGTCTAACATTATTCCAACATAAAAACACGAATCAATTTAAACAAAAAAATATATATATTTTTTCAGTAAAATAAGAAAAAGTTCCATTCACCTAAGCTAATGGGGTAGGACGGGGTATTTTCCAGCTGTTCCATAACTATTTGGACACATTAAACTAAGCTCTAAACATATTTTTTACAGCCTTTACAAAGGCATAAACACAGTCCATAACAACCACAATTAACTTAACTTCAAATGATTTGACTCGATGGAGGTGATCACAAGTATCCATAACAACTAGCTAAATTCTAAAAGTTAGACATAATATTGATGATGTCACAGAAATAACATGTGACAACTAGCTTATATTAATGACCCTTATCCAACCCAGCTTAACCTAATTTTTCTTTATATTATGACACTTTACCAATCCAGTTTAACCTAACCTTTCATGTGTTAATAAATTAAATCTAGGATTATAGCTAAAATAAACTATTCAAAATAATTAAATATGGATGGTAGTCCTACACATTATACTTTGACATCTTAGGCATTTTAGTGCAAACTGTGCAAGATAACAGTTGTAACGCAAAGTATCAGGGCATGGTGTGATCCATCAACTTTGCAGGGTCACAGGAAAGTTACACGTCATCGTCAATATTTACATTTCGAAAGTGATTTGGGCGATGTGCTGTCGAGTTTTGTTTAGATAGCCTATAGGATTTGTTAAAAGTGTAAACAATTTCTAAAACTTGGTATCATTTAATTCTCTGTACTCTAGTGTGTGTAATAAAGTGAATAAAATAGGCCTCTATAAACAATATACGGTACCATAGTTCAATGAAAGTAGCCTAAAATTGGAAGGATAAAGCGTACTAAAGCCAAATTGAAAATAAATTTAGAAACAATTAAAAATATCGAAATTTCACGATGGCAAACTTCTATAGAAGTTTAAATTCTGAGACATACCATCATCAAATTGAGGGGCCACTGGGCATCATGTAAACAATCCTGGACCACATAAAAGTAAAATGTCTATTCATGACAGATGGATTAGCACCAAATGCTGTCATGGTCACTCTACAACCGGGCTTCTGAAAATGTGGAATCTGTCTGATTAATGTTGATGAGCTTTTGGCACCCATTTCAAGACAGGGGTGTGATAAAGTCACGTTAGAAACTTAATTTTTGGAAACGTTACAAGCTAAAAAGCATAGTGGACAGGTGCTACTATCGTAAAAGGGGAAGAAAAAAATCAAATGTTGCTCCTGGTGAAAGTTATGCTTTTAAAATGAACAATAAAGCTACGATAGAACTGAAACTTCTGCTTCTTTAGCTCACGATCGAAAGAAATCAAATGTGTAAAAACCTATTAAAGAGAAGTAAATTGAAAGGGATATGATTGCTTTGATCGAAGGGTAAAAGACGCCAAGCGCTATTATCTCATTGAAAAACCTTATTAAAGCAGTTGTACATAATGTTGTTTTAATTAAAACTAGGTACTGATTTTGATGCTTAAGTGTTAGTGCAATGCGGCAATCTCTCAACTCCTGGAAGTGGCCACAGGGTTGACGTATCTGTGGGAAAACATTATTGAAAGCATCGACCCTTTAAGACAAGTATCAAGAGTTTTATTTTTTTGATTTTAGAGCTAGAAAGAATTGGATAGAAATATAGAAAATATTGCGTTATTATTTTGTATTCTTTACTTTTCAACCCTATAGGCCTAAACATGTAATAATCTCAATAATACTGAATTAAAAAAAAATATATATATACAGTATTTTAAAAATTTGATTTTTATATATAATGTTTGGTGTATTTTCTTCATTTCTAGGGCTTTAAATTGCTCCTTTCTTAGCATCTAATATATGAAACTGATATGTGTAGGCCTAATGTATCCTCCTCCTATAACATTACATTACACTGAAAAATAATGATTTTTTGTAAAATTGTAGATCTTTAAATAAATAAAGTAAAACACATTGCAGTGAAATGACCTTTAAATTTAATTTTTTCAAAAACTTTAAGCTCTTTCAACCTATGTTTACTAATCTTATTCTTAGTATATTATAATAAAAGGAGCAAAGTATACCTCTGTTTTATGGTTGATATAATTATGTAAATTACGGTATTTGTATTAATTTATTAGTCAATTAGTTGAAGCTTAATCATAACCTTTTTGCAAGATGTTTTACCAAGTAAGTAGCCCCTAAATGTTTTAGCAGTCTTAAAAAAAACCTCTTTAAAAGATTTAAAAATATGAATACTTTTTTTTTAGCCACACGTTTTAGTACCCACTCTGGCTATATGCCTGTCTCTAATCACACTTGCATATTAAGAATTAGGAAGGTTTAGTTTAGAGGAAGTGTACCCACATTAGAATGAGGAGAGAGTGTAAAACCATTTAGGAAAAAACAGCATAAGTAAACCTTACCGGGATCGAAGCCCGATCTCCTAGTCTTTGGCAGTCTAATCTATTGCAAGAGTAGTGCCTTAGACCATGTGGCCACCAAAGCGGGTGTGATTACTTGATTGAATTTTTATGGTTATGTTATGTAAATATAATAATAAGTTAAATGTATTTTTGTTCAAGGTTATGGAATATTGGGGACTACTACATGTTCGAAACATGCAAAGAAGGCGGCGCCGAGAAAAACTCAGAATGTACCGCAGGCAATTGAGAGACACATCTAACCCCTTCGAGATGCCGGACATTGAGTTCAAACAGATGTTTCACATGTCGAGAAGATTGGCCCAAGATCTTTGTGAAATGCTGTCACCTCATTTGGAAGGCAAGCGCAGTAACCGCTTACCTGTCCATACTCAGGTAGGCTAATACAGTCAACTAAAGGTGTTTGTTGTAACATTCAACCATATTATGGGGAATAGTGATTCAAAGAGGCCGGGTTTATTTAGTATTTTTCTTTGTCATATTATGGAAAATTTAATATTTTCTACAATCTCTACAGTCAAAAACAATTTTTTTTAATAACATTTATTAATAATTAAAAAGATTTTAAAAAAGCTCACCTTAATCACAGAAGAACAAAAATATTTAAAACATAATTATTTAAAAGAACGTCACATCATAGGTACCATAAGTATTTTAATACACAATTTAGTTAACATTTCTATAAACTATCCCAACCAAACAAAACTTAACTTTCCAGGTATCAAAAACATATTTTTCATGATATTCCAAGATCCTGAAATATCTTGCACTAAAATATTGTCTTTTAAATTTTTTAAACTATAGGCATATGGTACTTACAAATTATGTTACGATATTACTATTGTTATATTGCAAATTTAATTTTGTTGTGTACGTATGGATTGTCAAAAGTATTTAATTTATCATAATTTGACAAAGGAACAAATATTAAATAATCCTTTTGTTTTTTATTACTCACATATTATGTAACAGGCTTACCTAACTGTTGGTTCATATATATAACTAATATTTATAAATTGTTAAAAGTTGATAAATAACCTCGGTGTTCTTAGGTTAAAGTGCTTGCCTCAGGACCCATTGTTAGTGGATTCAAACCCAGCCGAGGTCGACAAATTTTTCTTGAGTGATAAAAATCCATAGCACAGCTTTCTTCAGAGGGAATTAAAGCTGTCGGTCCCATGTCGATTGTGGCATGTTAAAATAAACCTTGGAAGGTATGTGAAAAGCATCGAGGAACTATCACACTTATCTAACTCCTTAATACATGAGATTTCTACCAGATGGTACAGGCAGCACTAACCAGCCAAAGGTCTGAGTGAATGCCCAGCTCCAGATGGATATAAGTCTTATCAAACCAAACTTCAGGTTGACTTAAGAAGAAGAAAATATTCTGTTAGGAGCATATCTTCTAAACGCTAATGTTGTAGGTCCTATATGTTGCAGGTTTTGACAGCTGTTCGATTTTTCGCCACTGGCAGCTACCAACGTGTAGTGAGTCAGGATATTTGTTTGGCAGTTTGTCAAGCATCTGTGAGCAAATGTGTCAGAACAATTAGCCTCTTGATTACCCAGCACTTGTCTGCAGGATGGATCAAGTTTCCTGAGTCTTTCGAGCAACAGGAGCTTAGAAAAAAACAGTAAGTTTGATAAATGTTAACCAGGAAAAAACAAACTGTGTGCCTCCTTACATGTACAATAGCAAGGCCTACGCAATAGGTATTTATTACCAGTAACTTTTTTTGGGTTGTTTCATCATTTTGTAAGTGAAAGAACAAACCTATATTGTATAGTTAGGTTATCTGTTTTTCTGGCTGCATGGTCTAATGCGCTACTATTCTTGCACTAGACTAGACTGCCGATGACGGGGAGATCAAGGCTCGAATCTTGGTCTTGTGTAGGCCTACTGAGGATGGTTTTTCCAAAATGGTTTTCCACTTTCTCTCTCTCTCCCTCCACACACATGTGGGTACACTTCATTTAACTATCCTGTAGTCGTCCTTTGCCCAGGGTCATTCATAACTCATATTTTAAAGCAGAATCTGTGATGTATTGTCATATGATTGGTAGATTAAGCTAGGTGAAAATTTACAAAACAGTATTTTTAGTGCAAGATATTTCATGACCCTAGATCTTCATGAAAAAAAATTAGTTGTTGATTTCTGGATTGTTAGATTTTGTTTAGTTGGTATGGTTAATAAGTATTACATTTTTAACCATCGCAGATTAAAATACTTTTGGGGCCATGTTTTGACATTCATTTGAATATTTACTTTATAATTATTAACATTCTTTGATTGAGGTGAGCTATTTTGAATTTAATTTAAATTCGTGTGTGTCTGTGTGTGTGTGTGTGTGTGCGCGCGCGTTTCTTTTCATGCTTTTAAATAAGAACTTCTAAAAAAAGCCATCTTAACTTGAAATAAAACCTGTGGGGACCTAACAACCAAATCCCTCTCTATATTAAATTAGGCCCCCTAGACTTAATCTAGCAAACACTCACTAATATTATAGGAAAGGTGGATAGAAACATTTAAATGGAACAAACACAATATGGATTTTGCAGTGGAAAGAACACAGTTCACACTTTACATTGCTGCCATTGGACAAAGAGGTAATGACTGCTTCTTGAAGAAAATTTATGTTTATCGCCCAATCTCCAGACCTACATTTCATTCTTTCGGAACTCATCAGTGAGGAGTTTGAAACTCGCAACACAACTTCTTCTTTTAGGTAATGGCTGCCTCTTGAAGAAAATCAATCGTAACCACGCACTCCTTTGATATACGTTTTATTTTATTTATTTTATATATAATATGGCTACATTGATTAATTTTATTTGTAGGTTTCTTCAAGCAACTGGCTTTCATGGCGTGATAGGTTGTATCGACTGCACCCACATTTCCATATTGAGGCCAAAAGTGAACGAAGCTGCATATTTCAACCGCAACAAATTTCACTCCATCAATGTGCAACTAGTGAGTAGTATTTATACATATTTACTCAGCACAGCAGACCATAGCCGTTACCTATTTATTTAAGTAGCTCATCATTTGTCCTCACGAGGCTGAGTCTTAACCCTTTCGAGACCCACTGCTTCACAAAAAAGTTTGGGAATCAAACCTGAGACCAATGGATCTGTAGTCAGGAATTCTGGTCCTACTATACTATCGAGGCGGTCTATCTATTTTGATACAAGCTGTTGTTGCCTGCATTTCAAAGAGAATAATCAAAATATGTCTTATCAGAATATATACAATCCAACAGCTTAGTTCAGTCAGTAGCGTCTATGTCTGCTGAGCTAAGGGTCCTGTGTTCAATTCTCGGCATGGCTCAAAATTTATCATTAATGAAAATATGGGGTTACCTTTTCACATTGATAAATTAATGGCCGGGGACTGGCTGTTGTGCCTGTCCTAGTCTTAAGATAGATAATAAGGCATATGAATCTACGACAAGTCTAGCCAGCCGGTAGTGAAAAAATATATGACTTGAATAAAAACTGACCTAAGCCATAAGTTGGGAACAGAAATGGATGTAAAAAGAATATATACAACATTATGGGCCTATTCATCGATACTTGTGCTCATTATTGTTATCAGGTTTGTAGTTACAACCTAGAAATTCTATACATTGATCCCACTATGCCTGGATCGACGGATGACCAGTTCATTTTTCGCCATGGGACCCTCAGACAAGCTTTGGAGCGGATGCACCAGGATGGGATGAGAAATACTTGGATGCTAGGTAAGGCCTATGTTGATTCAATCATGCTTTGCTTTTGGGGGTAGGGCCTTGGCCTACATTTAGGCTTAATATAGCATTTGCTCTGAGCCTAGTTTTAAAAAAATCTGAAACTAGGGTGTCGATAAATTGAAAAACTCAAATTCAATTATTGATATTTATATACTAGTAACGTTATAAATATGGTATGTGAATATATATAATATATTATTTATTTAAGGAAAACCTCTTTTCACTTTATGAGATAATTGTATTATATATAGATGACGGTACAGTAATGGATAGAAACATATAAAAGGAACTAACACAATATGGCTTTTACAACGAAAAGAAGGACACAGTTCACACTTTACATGACTGCCATTGGACAAAGAGGTAATGGCTGCCTCTTGAAGAAAATCAATTGTTACCTCCCATTCCCCCGACCTAGGAAGTTTTAATCCTATATAAACTCATCAGGAAGTTGCATTGCATGTTTCACACTTTTCCCTGATATGTTCCAATAGACTGAAATGTCATAGGATGCTACAAAATAGACATCTGTAGGAATCTGGAAGGACATTTACAGAAGAAAAACCTTTCGCTATATTTGGGCCAATACGATAGTTTTCTTTCCTTTCAAAGTGAATTTGTTCACTACATTCTTATTTGTGTAAAATACAGATAAACTAGATTCCTTACATGTTGAATCTATATCATATGTTTGGTTTTTCAAGGCGACTCTGGGTATGTGCTGGAGCCCTACCTTATGACCCCAATCTGCAATGCACTTGTAAATTCCCCTGAAGGACGTTACACAGCTTGCCATCGCCAGACAAGAAATTGTGTTGATCGTCTCTTTGGGGTTATGAAAAGTGAATGGCAGTGCCTTTTGAAGGAAAGAGTCCTCAAATATACACCACTAACGGCTGGACGCATCATAACTGCTTGTGCAGTTTTAAACAACATTATGCGCCACTATAAGATCGAAGAGCCCCACATATTGGTCAATGAAGCTCCCATGGTTTGTGTGGTAAACAAAGAAGTGCCAGCCACCAATGCTGCTAATGTGCGTGCTGACATTGTCCAGCGATACTTCCAATAAAACACATATTTTTGTAAGCTAATGTAATGATGTCATCTAGAAATGTGTCCAAGCTTAGCGTTTCTTTTTCTAAACATTTTTAGTTTCATGACTTTTACTTCACTAGCTCTTTACTAAGGGGCAGTAAACATGTAGATGTGTTTAATTCTATAATTTTCAAATCCCTTGAATTCTGAAGGATATTAAAGATTCGAGAAAATTTCAAATTCCAGACTCAAATCTGTGACTTTTTTTTTTCAACTTTTTAAGTTAAATTTGTTTTAGAGCTCTAACACTGCTTATTGATGGTTCAAAACCCTTATAATTACAGGATGAACTTAAAAAAACTGGTCTCAAATCAGTAATTTAACGCATAAATGAATGTATGAATGTTAACATTTAGTTACTATTTTTTTCCTATTAATTTATTATATTTATATTTCCTCTCATGTTCATAATTTTTTCCAAGATTTGGATTTGAGATTTGAAGGTAAATTAGAGATTCGGATTCGTAAAATAGTGGAGTCAACCCAACTCTAGTTTAATCCAATTTCATTTAAAGCCACGTTCAAATCCACATAAGGTTATGTCATCATCCTAATCAATAACTGTTTCTAGCCTGTTACGGGGTCAGTTTAGTTAAATACCTCCATCTTTCCTCCTTTAGTTTTTATATTCTCCCCTCACTTGAACACTTTCTTTTATCTGCTCCTCCCATATCTTTCTTGGTCTCGAGCAAGTTTATTCAAGGATTAATATTACCATCAATTATATGTAGTAAGTTTATGTTATTTAATGGTACTCACTTATGTTGTGTGTTTCATGACATATGACACGCTAAATGAAAATATCCCTGCTGTACAGTTTTACACCACTAAAAGCTTAAGGTGGAATCTATGATGGACGAGTGAGATCGCTGGCTACTTAATAACTCTCAAAAACACATTCATCAATGACTCGAGGTCAGCATGTATACTGCAGCTGGAAAAGTTATAGGCTGCTTTGTTTATTAAACAACTAAGATCCTGTGCTGTAAATTATTTAGAGTATGAATTGATGCAAAATACCTAATTAGAAAATGACTAGTAAACATAATTTATATGATATAGTTAAAAAAAACTTAACACCAAAAACTTAAGAAACCCACCACCATGAAAAAATGATGCATCACAATACAAGGAGGGCCTTAAAAATATATGTACATGTTAGAAATGGGTCAAATCCTCTATTTCTTGAATCTGAATCTTAAATTTTATTCTGAATCCTTAAATGTTTACAAAGGTACAATTTTAGTTAAAGTGAAAATATTTAAACGTGAACTTTAAAAAAGTTGTTTAAAGCCGGGTGTCATTGACAAATAATTTTTTGTCTTTAATGTCTGATATGCCATAAAAAACCCCAAAGATAACACCTTTTTATCAGACATCTGAGAAGTAGTTTTGTTTAGTTCGAATTGGAGCAAATATTATTAGTGTATTGTGAATAATTATCAAATCAAATCATATTCTAACTAAATATGCTAGAATTATTATGCTAAATAAAAATAGTTATAAATATAAAAACATAAGATTAGTTTTGGAGCCTAGTCATACAACTTATAAGTAGAGGCATGCAAAAGGCGAGGTGATTTTTTTGGTGAAAAGGGATGTTATTTTTCTCAAAAAGAGATGGTATTTTATGCCGAAGTTGGTATTATTATTTACACCAATACAAGCTGAAATTGGTAATCACTAATCAAAAATTAGGATTAGTGTCCAGAATACGGTAGCACCCATTCTAGATACATAACCATTTATTTACCAACGTTAAGCCACTAGTGGATGCTGAGCACACAGTAACAATATTTAATTTTATTTTCATACAGTATATCACTGGCTTCATTATGACTAAAGTGGTGCTACCATATTTTGGAATTGTTTCAAAATGAGTCTTTTTTTATTTCTTCATGCCTATTTAATTGTAAAATAAACTATACTAGAGTTGCGATTATCAGGCTTGAAGAGGTTGCATTCCGGGCCATATAACGGAAAAGTCTGATAATAGAGAATCCGAATGTAAATAATTTTTAAGTATGGTTTTGTCTCATGTAGCTCCTCGTGCACACTTCCCTTGACACAGCTTCTGTTTCCAGCCAAATCAAAACAATGCTGCTATCTACTGGCCAAGCATATGTGACTGCAATAGTACTTTATAAAATGCCAATCACATGCATAGCAGTTATGCTTTGCTGACTACAATACAACAGTTGTAAGGTGTTTGCAATCAATTTTTTTTCATTACTTAATAGTGTATATGCACTAGTTTGTTTATTTTAAAACACACTTGTTAACACCAATAACTGGGCCGGATGATCACTGCTAGTGTATTTTTACATTATTGATCATACTAGCTCTCAAATGAAAACATTGCCATTGTGGCCAGATTATTTTCCTTAAGGTTCATTTTTTTTTGTCAGTAAGAACTTTGGTGTACAGTACTGTACATCGCAAAAAATCTTTCAAAGTCACCATTTGTACATCATAACCAAATTGTCTCCTCACATTTCCTAGCAAATACTGGTTTTGACAAAGCAACTACCTGCAGTGATTTTATAATGTCCACTACAATGTCCTCCATTTGTTTTTCTAACGCGCTGCTTCAGTCTGCAATGGCCATTAAGGGTAATTCCATCACACGATGAGACTTTTCACAAATGATGCTAAAATTTACAAGTTTGTGTGTAATTAAATATAAAAATAAAAGAGTCTTTTATAAATCCAAGGACAAATATTTTAAGGCATATTTTTGAAAATAAAAAAATGTCCAAAACCAGTGATGTGCGGTCTCATGTGAAAGTTTATCAAATAAGCTATGTTTTCCCCCAGCCTTCCTAATTTATTTCTAACTTGAGGAATCATTTATTTTGTAATTGTGTCACCCGAAAGTTGAGATTTCAGAGGACTGTAATTTAATACTGCAGATAAAAATCTAAAAATTTGGATTTCTTATTATCTCTGGGATTACACTAAGTGAGCCACATCCAAGAAATCTAAAAGGGTTAAAATATTGGATCACTTGACACAGAATGATCCTTAACTATTTCTTCCTGGTTTATGTCTTTTCAAGCTAAATTCATGTTATTCATATAAAAAAAGTAAAATTCATGCTATCACAAATGCTTTGCATGTCCCTACTTAAAAGTTATTGTGTATAAATGTTGTAATGATACTGTTTTTGACCCCTCTAATATATTCAAAACGTCATGGATGAAATGTATTTTTCTTTAAAGAACTTTATGTAAAGTTTCCTTTTAATACTTCATCCATAAAGAATCATGCTTTTCAGAAGTAATTTCAATACACTACACTTTAAAACTTTTTTTTTCTTTAAAAGACCAACTCTGTTGTATTTGAAGATCATGTGAAATGCTGGCTCCCTTTACCCAATAGGAAGCTAGCCTTCACAACATCAGGCTGCCAGGAGTTCTCCTATTAGTTTGTTTTAACACTGGTGACAAGGGGTCGAAGAGGCAAGGGGTAGATCATATATAAGCAGCTTGTGCGTATGAATTGACAGTAGTAACATAAATCTACACAAAACACAGTACTCAGAATACAGAACATGTAATATCACAGAAAAAAAATCTGTAAATTAACAAAAAGCTATAATTTAAAATCATATCTTCAGTACCGAAGGTGTAATCACTTAAATAAATTGTGTGCTACATCAAAAGTCTTGCTCATTTCTTAAGAATAAATATCACATATAATCAGATCACATAACCATGTGATAAGTGCGTGGTAAGGCATACATGGGTCCACATCCATATAATCAACAGTAGAAAATCTGATATCATAATAATTGGTGCTCATTCGCAGGGCAAATATCACGTTAAATCCCATATCACTATAGTGTAAGTTCTTCAATATGATCACGCAACAATAGTTCACCCTTTCAAAGTTAAGCGATTGTGGTGCTAATAAACTATTTAAATACTCAGGTGTAGGCCATAACAGGTCTAATATGCAAGTGGCTGAAAAAAATAAAAATACTCGAGAAAACAAAGTGAAATTATGGATTGAAAAAATTGTTGACAAACAGCTACGAATAGGGACTCTGAACCTTGGAACACAATTGGAAGAGTCGAGGAGATTGTGGACATGATGGATGTGAGAAGAGTGGTTGTCCGGAACCTAAGTGAAACCAAGTGGAGAGGGAGTGGCATAAAGGAAGTAAGGAATGGGCTTTATTCTGCATTGGATGGGAAATGATGAAGAGAGAAGAAACAGAGTAGGCTTCGTAGTGAGAGAAGGGCTGCAGGCGGAGGTGGTATGGACGAATGATATAATACTAAAGATGACATTAACTGACAGAAGAAAAAAGGTGGAGGTGATACAAGTGTATGCCCCACAAGTGGGATGACCAGCAGAAGAAAAATACATGTTTGAGGAAGACCTAGAAAGGCATATGGGAAACGAGTGTCGGGTAGTAATGGGGGATCTTAATGTAAAAGTAGTAAAATAGTGAGGTTTTAAGGTGGTTTTAAGGGAAGGAGGATTGGGAGAGAGAAACGAGGAGATTAGAAGAATGTTGGAACTATGTGCAAGAAATAAAATGAAAGTGGCAAACAGCTAGTACAAGAAGGAAAGAGAAAGTCATAAGATCACTAGATACCATTGGAATGGGGAACAAAAAAGTCTGTGATAAACTACGTTATCATTGCTGAAGAAATGAAAAAGCAGATCATAAACATCAAGGTAATACCAAGTGTATTCTTAGATAATGACCACAGGTTGTTGGTGGCAGACATAGAGGGATGGGAATGTAGGAGAAAGGTAGTAAGACAAGAAAGAAAAATAAGAGTGTGGAGGCTAAAAAAATGAAGAGGAAAGAGAGCTGTACCTAAGAAAGGAATGAGGAGAATAGGAAGAACATAGGGAGAGGAAGAAAAGAGCGAAGCGAGTTGTATAGGAAGCTAGAAAGGATCGGATATAAAAATGAATACAATTGCTGGAACAGGATGTGGAAGGAAGTAAGAAGGTGTTATATAGCCAAGTAAGAAACGGGAAGAAAGATAAAAGATAAGATTTTAGAATTATGGCTGAGGAAGGAAAAACAAGGAACAAGGAGAGGGGAAAAAAAGGAATTATGGAAGAGATATTTTGAGAAGATGTTCAACCCAGAAGAGAAAAGGGATGAGAGTGAAACAGAATAGGAGGAAAGAGGTCCCACATGGAAAGAGGTGGAAGATGCATTAAAGAGGATGAAACGAGGAAAAACACTGGATGGGAACGAACTGACGGTGGAATTGATAAGAACAGCAGGTAAAGTAGGTATACAATAGTTATACAGGATGTTGAGAGTTGTTTGGAAGGAGAACAAGTTACCAGTAGACTGGAAAAAGGGAGTTAAAATACCTATTTTCAAGAAAGCAGACAGGAAGAGGTGGTCAAATTAAAGGGGGATTATAATGCTGTGCCACTGCACAAAAAATATATGAGAAGATACTGGAAAAGAGAATAAGAAATAAAATGAAAGGAGGTGGAGAAAGGGGCAGCATGGGTTTATGGAAAAGAGGTCTACAATAGACTTAATCTTTGCCACACGACAGCTGATGGAAAGAAGGTATGAATATGGGAAATATTTGGTAATGGTATTTATGGATGTGGAGAAGGCATATGATAGCATGGATAGAAATAAAGTTTACAAAATAATGGAGGACTCCAAAGTGAGGAGTTGTAATGAGATTGAAAAGCATGTATGAAGATAACAGGAGTTGTGTTAAGACCGAGAGTGGGAGGATGGAGTAGTTATTATTATTATTATTATTATTATTATTATTATTATTAGCACCGTGTCTTACTACCCGTTCGGGTTATACGCACTTACGCTAATGTATGGTAGGGTGATTGTGAGATGAAATGGAGGACCTACAGCTTAACGTGGAATCCGAACCACGGTGGAGGCCTGGCATTCCTCACATGACGGAGTAGTTCCAAATCAAAAATGTAGTGAAGCAGGGCAGTACCCTTTCACCATTACTATATGTAATGGTAATGGAAATGGTCATGAACAAAGTGGCAGGAAAACTCGGGGAAGAAAAAATTAAAGCCATGATGTTTGCTGATGACTTGATGGAATGGGGGCAGAAGGAAGAGGAAGTACAGGGATAACTAAAATAATTGAATGATAGTGTGGAATAAAATTGATCCTGGCAAAATGTGAAGTTATGGCAATGACAAGGAATAGGATAAGGTCTAGTAAAGCTATAAAGTTGGATGGAGTAGAGCTGAGGATAGTACAGAACGTAAAATACCTTGGAAGAGTGATTGAGGTGAAAGGTGTAAGTAGGATGAAATGAGAAGAGTACAACAGAAAGAGTTGTTCTATAGGTGTACGAGACCTGCTATGGAGAAGAGAAATGCCCTTAAAGTGTTGTACAGGGCTTACTTTGTACCTATTGTCACATATGCAGCAGAAACATGAACATTAAATGTAAGAGAAACTAGAAAAATGAAGGCCACAAGACTGAAGTTTATGAGGAGCATGTTAGCTGTCACGAAGAGAAACAAGATTAGGAATGAAGTTTTTTGAGAAAGAGTGGGGGTACAATGAGTACATGAAATAGTAGAGGAAGCAAGACTTAGATGGTATGGGTATGTAATGAGGATGGAAAAAGAGATGATGCCAGAGAAAATGTTGGTAATGAAGTATGTGGGATAAAGATTGCAAGGTAGGCCAAATAAGAGATGGGAGAAGCAGATAACAGCTTGTGTTCAAGTGAGAGGAGAAAAAGGAAAAAAAAATTTAAAGGAGGGATAATTTTGGAAGGATAGAGGAAGATGGAAGCATTTTGCAAAACTGACTCGGCCACTGGCTAGAAACTGTTGATAATTATGATAAATATATATCTTCAGTCCTCAAATTTGACACTAAAAATGCGAACATTTATGTATTCCTCTACCTCACCTTCTTTTCAACCCATAATTGCACATAGATGGATTTTTAAGCAAAACTTATCTTTAAATGTCTTCATTCTGTATGGAAAGGTACAGTAAATCTTAATTCTGTAATTTATAGACTTGCACAATTTAACCAATGAAAATGTAATAATTTAATAGTATATATAAAATCATTTACCTCAATTTGCAGGCCTAATGAGCCCCAGTTCTTGATCAAAGAGACACAGTATTCTCCTGGCAAAATGTGTGGCTCATCGTCTAATATTAAATACTCGCGCTGTGAGTAATCTGCTGGCTGATCTTCCTGCACAGAAAAATCTGAAACATACACATTGACCCCTGAATTACACCTTAACTCACAGAAGCTCTTGTCATTAGAACCCACTAACAGCAATTTACTATATGAATACCCGGCTCCCTGATTGGCGTTCTATCTTTGATTTGTTTTAATCTCATGGGTGTTTGTGTGGCTTAAGACATTAGACCTGCATTGTACAAAGTCACAGTTGACGGGTAAGTTGGGGCTCAAATCGTGATGGTGTAGAAGTGGTTTTCCAGGTGCGACTTAAGCAGTTTTTTTCAACTCCCAATAAAGATTGATTTTTGAAACTTAATGGGCTATTTCAATGTCAGCGCACCATTTTTATTATCTTTTGACTTTAGATCTTGTTTATAGTAAAATAAGGAAAATTTACTACATATATTTGTTTGAAATAGTGTTACCTATAGTTTAAACTTTAAAGGCAAACAAAAGGTTTGTTTATTATTAAAGAAAATATTGAGAATTAAATTTTTTAAGAACATATTCAGACTCGATTAATATCTTATTACTTTAAACACTTGGATAATACATTTTAACGTCAATTTATAAACATTACAATTTTCTACTGATATGTACTGATATTAATGTTTCCGGACTCTGACCTGGGTCAATTTTTTATTCAAGTTATATATTTTCCACTACCGGCTGGCTAGGCCTGTTGTAGCTTCATATGCCATATAATCTAACTTAATACTAGGATAGGCACAACACCCAGCCCAGCACTGTGAAAGGGTAAACCCACATTTCACCAATGATAAATTTTTCAGCCATGCTGGGAATCGAACTCAGGACCCTTAGCTCAGTAGCCCAGAAAGACACTTTACCGACTGAGCTAAGATGTTGGATCTGTGTGTAATGTCAGTTTTTAAATTTCGTTTCAAATGTATTTTTAAACAAATCAATGTGAAAATGAAGCCACTCTGTTGAAATACATCCTTTACTCTTGTCAATATGTGATTGTGGAATTTGGGATCATTGTCATAAAACTTGTCCTGAAGGATTTGTAAAATATAATGATGTCATGATATCTGGACTTAAAAGATCTGCATTTTATGAAGTGCTATTGATATTTATTGGTTTCACATAAGAAACTAACCTTAGTGGACTCCAAACTTTTGTTTTTAATTTTGAACTTCTAATAAAAATATAATGTTTTAAAAACAAAAAGGTACTGTCGGAGTGTATAAAATTATGTATATATTGGGCGCCACTCCTAGGAACTAGGATAAACAATAATAAAAAAACAAATTTAAAAAAATCTTCAGCTCGACTAACTTTAACAAAGGCACGATGACTCTTAATACTCGAGACCACTGCGTGTGCTCGGGAACGTTTACCTGGATATTACAATGTTAATGTTACCTTACCTACAACAATGGTGTGTCGTAAGTCTCTACAAGTTGAAAGAATACTTAAAATAAAAGATGAACAATTGAAATAGAATGGATCATTTGAATGAAATGTACTAATTTTAAACTACAATAAAAAATAATTATTGAAATTTATGTGTGCTATTATTATTGTTGTTTCCTTGTTACCACATCCTAATCCTACCTATGGAATTCCAAGTAAATACAATTCTATACATGACAAAATAAAAATAAAATATATTGTATTATGGAGTTGTGAGTAAAACAACAAAAATAAATATTTAGTATTGTAAAAAAAAAGGCATTAATATTTTTACATGAAATAAAACATTGGATTTAATAAAGTGTCTGAATATATTTAGTTTTTTCTTTCTAATAAGGTTTTACATTATTCCTGGATTCTTGGTGATAAAAAAAAATATTTATAGATGAAGATTAGGCTGGATCTCACCATGAAAATATGCTATGTTGAAGCAGCAAAAATGTAAGAAATTTGTTTCCTCTTCCTAATTACAAATGATCCACAGTTTTTCAATATTAATAGGTTCTAGTTCTTCCTTGGACACTCAGCTTTCCATTGATATATTAATATCACTCTTTAGAAACGGGTTTCCACTTTTAAAACAAATTTATTAAGGAACCACACAAATTTTGTTCCATCCTTTTAGAACGCCGAAATAGAAGACCCCATTCTTCTTTGAAAAGTGTTCCAAGAATCAAATTGAAAAACGTTCAATATTTTTCCAAGTCCAAAGAGAAAACTAATATATTAAAAGAAAAGAAAAAAATGTTGGCTATGGACTAGATATGAATATAAAATAAAAATGCAAATCTTAATATATATAATTCTTCTGTACGTGTGTATGTCACTGAACTCCTCCTAAACGGCTGGACTGATTTTGATGAAATTTTTTGTGTGTGTTTGAGAGAGTCCGTGGATGGTTTAGATTCACAATTGGACCCGGTAGGTGGCGCTGCAATCGGGTTATAGGATTTTTTAAATTTTTTAGGGAATTTTTTTTTAGAATTGTTGCATATCAGAACATGTAACCTCAAAATTTCACCCCCACCCCCACCCCCTCCCCAATATTTATAATAATGAATATAATA
>CABFWO010000290.1:149880-178508 GCA_902155825.1 Timema genevievae | reverse complement strand
CGGCACAGATTTATCTGATTGCCAAACCCTTCCTTCACCTCTGACAAGATGTGTATTAATCACAACTTGTGAATGTGAGGAATGCCAGGCCTCTACCGTGGTTCGGATTCCACGTTAAACTGTAGGTCCTCCATTTCATCTCACAATCACCCTACCATTGCACATTAGCGTAAGTGCGTATAACCCGAACGGGTAGTAAGACGCGGTGCTAATAATAATAATAATAATAATAATAATACAACTCACTATTGCAAGTTTTCAAAAAACCCTGTATAATGTTGGGCACTGCTCATAATACTATTTTAAAAATATACAAAATTAAAAAAAAAATTAAACCACATGTTAAGGTAATAAAAACATATGTATTCAGAAAAATCAGGACACCCCTGGGTCATTGTGCTATGAGCAATTTATTACTTACTGTCACACTTCAAAGTTTCTTTGAGAATTGGGTCATGAAGATTCGTCTCTGCCAAACTTGGTAGTTCCAAAGTCAAATCTGGAAACTCTGAAATAATGGGACAGGGAATATCCTCACAAGAAGATAAATCACTTTTCCAGACTGCATAAGGAATTTCTGAGTTAACAGTGTAAAAATCTTCATTTATTTTAGTTTCAGGATTTAAAATTACTCTTACATCATCCTTTGGCGAAAACATTTCCTTTTGAAATGTAAAATTTTCCGAGCAAATGTTATCTTCAATCTTATTTGAATTATATATTTCATTATGGTTGGTGTATGCATTAGAATCTTTCAAATTCGTTTTTGAACAAATATTATACTGATCAAAATGTTTCCTAATTACATTATCAGACACACAATTTTTTTTAATAGGCAAGCATGTTTGATGGGAGTTGGAAATCTGATTGGTCGCATTGTTCTCATGTTTTAATATACAATCAGAAATTTTATCATTCTCACAATTATACTGTTCAGAGTTTGTGACAGATTTTAAGGTAGAATCATCAAAACTACATTTGGAGAAGATATCTGGTTGGTTTAAAAATTCTTTTTTCAAATGGCTGTCGTTTTGAGTGTACGCTACATATTTATTACTATCATCATATTTGAAAAAACTACAAACATCCCTACTAGATTCTAGATCACTATTAATTGTAAAATGTTCACAAGTATATGGTCGGGACTTGTTTTCCGCACCGTCCTCTGAATTGCTCTCATAGCTACCTAACATATTCTGGAGAAATACCTCAAAATTTTGTGATATCTTGTGATCCGATTTAAGACTTTGATTACAGTCCGATTTGAAAGCACTTATACTATCATTTTTAATCTGTAATTGATCACTAGCTAAACCTTTACAGCCGACATTCAAAGCCTCAAAACAATCGGGTATTATGTCACATGTTTTTACACTGACAAAGCTAATTTTAGCGTCTTTTAAATCATGACTTAACTGTCCTATATTAGGGGTTTCATCGACATTTTGAAAACTTTTATCAGGATTATTTGTATTTAACGAACTTTGGTTAATATTATTTTTTGTATCTTCCATTTGACTGCTTCTATTATTATCCATTAACAAATTATTATTGCGCTCATGTAGCACATTAACACTAGAACTAGCATGAATATCCAGATTCCTATCATTTATAAATAATTGTTTCTTCCCATTGTTCATGTTGCGCGACGTATTGGGAAATGCTATGAAAAGGTTTTGAATAAGTTTTTCAGTGTCGGTCAACAGTTCACTGTCACGCATGCACTTTTTTGGTGTAGAGAATATGAGAGCATCACTTTCTTGGAAGATCTGGTTTGCGTCATAGAGGCCACCTGAATGTGAAATATGTGTATCTGCATAAACTTCTAGCCCCTCCCTCTTTACCAGCTCTTTTATATTTGTCATGTGTTCTTCTTCCTCTAATGTTCCCTGAGGTTTTGATTTGTTTCTAGATTCACTAGAATTTGTTATAAAATATTTTGAAGGCTGATTTTGACTGTATGAAATAGTTTTTCTGATGTATGACTCTTCATGTTCTTTAATAATTTTGTTCCGATCTATGTCATTTCGAACTCTTGTGGCAGAGTTATTTCTTGAAAGAAATCCATCTCCAAAATCGACACCGCTGTCAATCTCTTCTGAATCCTCGTGTCCCCTTAGCGATGGGTATTTTATGTTTTTATTATCTCCATTATTGTCTGGTTGAATCGACAATTTAATATTGTCAAGGTTTTCCTGGTGGAGAAGGTCCATATAATTTGTTTCAGAAGAAGATACAATTGTTTTCTCCCCCGCACTAATTGGCCCAGATTGGTAACATTTCAAGTTAAGCTCCAACTCATCCGGTTCTTTGAGGCAGTTGTATTGTTTTGGAGGGACAAAAGCTGCTGTTTTGGATGACTCTGCCATAATAAGTTGAATCTGAGATTTACTTTTCTTTAACCTCGGCGGTGGCACAGGATTATGTTCCATTATGTTTCCTGTAACAAAACACAATCAAAAATCTCATACATTATATAATATTCAACTTACACTTTGATACAAAGTCGAATCATACACAAATTTGTGTTACTTCTTTAATTTGACAAATTATATTTTAGCAAAAAAATACAAGTGGCCTCATCAAAGTATATAATTTATTACTGTTAAATATAGTTGAAAAGTGGCACCTGGACATGGGAATTGAATTTGGGACCTTTGGATCTATGCTTCAATGCTCTACCACTAAGCTATCCAGGAAATGTCTCATGCTCATGGTCATTCTCCACTCACAGCTCAAGGCAGAGCCTGTAATGGACATGTGAATGTGTAAGCTCAAAGCTATTATTCTGAGCACAGGGCGATTCCTGGATTTTTCAGTGGTAGAGCACTGAACAAAGATGTCTTATCCAAGTGTAATTTTTAAAATATCGAATGAGGTACCCAGATATGGCTGTATCCATTAATTTACACACATGATTGTCAAGTAAAAAAATTATAAACCAAACTAATTTTCAGCCCTGTCTATGACAGGTTGATTTTAATACTAACCAACCTAACAAAACCTAACCTTCAATTAATAATCGCTTGTAAGGTTGGTTTTTGTTTGTAAAAATGTATCTTTCCGTCATAAGAGTGGATAAAGGAAGAGTGAACTAAGTTAAATGTCCCACGTTGAAATTGGAATAAAACAAAACATCTATAAATAAATAATTTTTAACAGAAATGAAAAAAGTTAGTGTAAAATTGAATTCATTCCTCAGCTTGTAATCCTTTGTTCCTTTGATTGCTGCATTTCCTGCAACGTATTGAGCTTCTACATGTTTCGATGCAGCACTGGCATCATCATCAGGACAGAGTTAAAAGATGTAGATTGAGTATTCCAAGTGTTGGAGAGAGGAAACTCAATTAACATATTATTTGTTTGTTTGGATTATCTTGTCATATTACTGGCTAAAAGCAATTTAACTCAAAAGTGCACAATTTTTAATAATTTTTTAAAATGTTTAAAACTTTTTAGATGCTGGTTAGGGCTTAAGTCATTGTATTATGTATTTCTTCAAATGATATTGACTTGTGATTGTATTACCAAACTTTTTCATAAACTTAAATTTTGATGCCTATACGGTTGTTATATTGCATCATATATATCCATGTTTATTTATGCTAGATTGACATAGTTATGAACTTTACTTAAAATTGAATTCTTCTACTATTAAGATACATTTTCCTTAAACTTCAGTAAACTCCCGACTATCCATGGGTGGATTATCCGTTTTGTGGCTTAACTGCAGCATCACCAACAGCAGGTGATACTTTTTGAAAAATGCTGCACATTGATGGTGAATACCTACCGATTGTTAAACTTAATAAATCCCTTGGGAAGAGATGATGGCCAGAGAGACAAAAATTTTATGTAAGGGGGAGGGCGTTTGGAGGGGGAGGAGACCTTTCGGGGTTGTGGCAGCTTAATTATATGGAACAGGAAGATGACATGCTCCTATCTGACAAGCTGATGCTACAGAAAATAGGAAAATACATAGCGGGACAAGGGAAAATAAAAACGACTGCAATGAAACGGAAGACTAGCATACGTTTTAAAGTGATGTATACTGTATATACTGAGCATACTGTACATTAATTTAAAATGTTTTGTTTTTATTATCTTAGTGTGTGAAAAATAATAATGTGTTCCTAGATGCAATAATAATAGGTGAGTACTAGTTTGACTTGAATATGCTACTATCTCTTGTTTTACTAAATATGTGGATTATCCGCGATTTTGGGCTATCTGTGGCACTTGTCCCCTCCATTACCGTGGATAATAGGGAGTTAACTGTACTTCAATAGCTCACCAAATAAACTTCCCATGTCAAGGAAGGTTGAAAATTACCACCAATTTCAATACGAAAGTTAAAATAAAAAAAACACCATACCCCAACTTTGTATCTATCCTAAAACAATCACTGTGTTAGTTCACAACACAGGTGTACACCTGTACATCACACAAAACAACTATAGCAACTAAATCGATGAAACACTTCATAATGGTAAGAAAAGTTTTAAATTTAAATAAATAATAAAAACGTGTTGATGTGTTGAACGTCACATGTATTTCCAAAGCATTGGCGAGAAGAAAGAAATGAAGCAGAGAGTGGTAACAGGATTATTGTTGGGCCGTCCGATTAACAGGATGAGAGACGACTTAGTCGCGAGAATATAAGACTTCGCTCCATCCATATGACTAACAATAGGACCTTTAGGTTTGCTTGTTTTTAAAGTGGGATAGGGTTTGACTATGCCTGGGTTCAACCCACACCTGATGCATTGAAGATTTTCTGTTATTTTTCCAGGGAGATAGTGTAATTCTCTCTCCTCCCTTTACCATTTGTATTGAATTTGTTAATTTTACTCATTCACAAATACTTGTAAAAGGACATCTGGACACTAGAATTGAACCCATATTGCACTGTATTGTAAAAACTATGAGTGTACCAATGCGGATACTGATGAATTGTTATTGGGCGATTACTATCAAAATTTTCTAGGTAGGAGTATAGTGATTAAAAAAACACCAAAAAAACTCCCACTTATATACACACTGCATCAGGGTTGCCGGCTATGCAAAGATAACATAACCAAATAAAGAAATATAAGTTCATACCATTGATAAAACTAAAGATCTAGTTCCAAGTTTCGCTGGCTATGCATAAAATATATTTTTGTATGCATACAATCTTTTTGTATTAGTTCATTAACTGTTGCTGTTCTCTAAAGATTATTTCCCAATAGTTATTAATAAATACTCGATAATCGGGATTAATCGGTGTAAATCATTGTAGCATGAACAATTATTTTAAACAATCAGTAATCAGTTTTACTGAATCGGTACACCTCTAGTAAAAACTATATATTAAAAAAATACCATAATTACTATGTTCATTTATATATATTAATAGAACAAAGAGTTACCAGTTTGTCTATCATGAGCATTGTGTGATATCTAGTGCACGCAGAGGTCTGGAATTTTGAAATTAGTACTAACGTGTGCGAAGTCAGAATTCTAAAATTTGGATTTGATTTTTTCAAATTAATTTAAAATTGTTTTAAACATTCAACATTTAATTTAATGGTGATGTGCTGCTTTTATAAATCCAAACTTTTTTGGAACTTAAGGCTTTGCCTACTATGATTGAATTATTTTGGGTTTTTTTGGTGGGAAACACTGTGCTTTCCAAAATTAACAGTTCATAACTATAAAAAAAATCAATGTTAGGGACCTTCCACAATATTTACATTGTTACATAAAAATGTTTTAGGCATTTACTATGGGTTTAACACCTTGACAGAAAAACTTCAAAATAAAAACGCTAAGGTGGTTAATATAATCATGAAAATAAAGTGGAAGGTTTCCAAAATTATTTCTTCTAGAAATATGACCTGAAAGTTTCAGAAATCACAGCAATTCTCCAACAAAACATAAATACAATATAAATGTTAAAAAATAAAAATCAAAAACGTTAGGCACAATTTTAAAACGTGTGTGTTACTATTTTAGCAAATTATCAAACTATTAATTAGTTATTAAATTGTGGACACTCTTAACCTAGTTAAGAAAAAACTTTAAGGTTATAGTTTTGATTCGTTTACTAGTCACTAACAGCATTTTAAATACTCTGTACAAATTTAAAAATAAAGGTTTTTTTAATAACTTAAAAAGTTAAATATTTGTAATTATTTACTTGTTTTGTGTTGTCACCTTGCTTCTTCTATTTGTTACCCCTATTCTTATTTGAGAAACGATGACAATAGTAGAAGAGCTGTAGATGATTTAAAATAAACATATTTACAATATATAACCCACCTCGGTGGCGTAGTTGGCTAACGCGCTAGTCGTGTTGAGCCCGACTACCGAGGACGGGGAGATCAAGGTTCGAATCTCGGTCGGGTGAACTGGGAGTGGTTTTTCCTAAATGGTTTTCCACTCTCCCTCCACGCAAATGCGGGTTCACTTCCTCTATTCAACCTTCCCAATTCCTAATCCATTAGCGTAATTAGTACTTAGGCGTATAACCTGAACGGGTAGTAAGACGCGGTGCTAAATTAAGTTACAATATATAAAACTACTTTAAAATTAAAAGTATAATTTTATGATATGTAAGTACATTTTTAAAATGATCTAAGAGCTTTAAAAAAAATATTCCTACAAAACCATCCAAATAAAATGTAAATACACTAACATGGGAAATCCTATCTTGACTTGCCGCTACCGCCTTATAGTTTTTCACTAGCATAACTAGATACTTATAAATTTGTGTACAGTTTGAGTGCTTTGTTTTGTCCCAGATAATTGTTTTTAAGTTCTTAGCATTATTTGTATGATTTATTTGAGGCATATAACCTGAATGGGTAGTAAGACACAGTGCTAAAAATAATAATTTTATTCATGCATGGATAAAAGGAGATCAATATTATATCATACTTAAACTCCAATACAAAATGTCTGCACACGCCTATACTTGATCAATTTTTATGGTCTTTAATAAGCTATACAAAAAGTCTGATTGTCTCATAGAGACGGTTAAATCCAAGGGGATTCGAATAACATTGATTTACAAATATCTGGTTCAGAAGTAATAGTTGTTCCCTCCCAACACACCTTTTTCAGCCTAGATCACTCATATATAGCTGATGATATCCGCATGTCCATTACAGACTCTGCCTTAAAATATGAGTAAAGAATAACCCTGGGTACAAGACGATTCCTGGATAGCTCAGTGATTAGAGCATTGGCGTATTAAGCTAAAAGTCCTGGGTTTGATTCCTTTGTTCTAGTGTCAATTTTCACTTTAAAGCATATACTTATAATTACATCACTCTAAAATTAACTTTTTATTTTAAATAAGTATTTATCTCTGCTTGTACTCTGAAAACTCACTAGGACGAGGAGCTGGATAGCTCATTTGGTAAAGTCAAAAGACCAAGGTTCAAATCCCTCTCAGGGTGTTATTTCTTTGAAAGCTCAAGTTTGTTTATGTGTTATATTATAAAATTATAATGTTACCATTTTTAATACCGAGCATATTGTGCTTGTAAATCTTAGAAAATGTAGTAAACATAAATAGTTTACTTTTCTATGTGAATTTCTAAGTTTTTATAGAAAATAAAACTAGTAACTAAATGTTAATTTTTTTGTTATTATGTTTCCAGTTAAGTGATAAATTAATGATCTGGGGTGTGGCTCAGTTTTTCCTATAGTTATTTTGGGCCATAAAAAATCAGCATAAAAGCTTTAAAGCAAATTCCAAGTTTTGAATGATTTTTTTAAAATCTTGAATCTCATATTTTCTTGTATATTCTTAGGAAGAAGTGGTCTCATGGGATCAGGAGCTGTCACTTTTAAATGATATTAAGTATCAATACAGTAAACCCTAGATTTTATGGACAAATTGGGAGTAAAAACCATTCTGAGAAATACAAGGGAAAAATACTTGTTTGTGTTAGGAAAGCATTTTTATTGTAACGAAGTGGGTAAAGTATTCCTATCTTGATTAGTCATTTCTAGATGGGCTAGAAAACTTAAACTTTGCAGGAAGTTAGAGGGATTGCTTCATATAACTAGAAACATCTAAAAATGGGGCACTGGGAATTTAGGGGTCTAGTAAAAAGCTTACTAGGTAAGGTAAATGATTTAAATTTGGTAGGCAGGTAGGTAGAGGTACCACTCCAAATAATCAAAAATTTCTTAAAATTTGAGATTTTAAAGTTGGTATTTGATCGTTCTTTTTTTTGCCTTGGATTGTTCCTTTTTCCCCTGATCCCATGAGGCATATGATAATATTATGTTTGTGAACTTCTGAGTATTTTTGAGTGCACATGCCTTGTTTGGCGGGATGCACGGCTCGTATGTTGTGATTGGTGCTAGATATCTGCACTTTTTTTATTACTAGTATTGAAAGATCCTTACCCCGAGTGGTCGTGTTGTGTGTGTGGGGCCTTGACCCGAGTTGTTATATTATGTTTATGAATGTATGACCGGAGCTGTGTAGTCCAATGCAGTGCTGTTGAACCTGATGTGATAATAGATCATCCATGTGCAGTGTTAAGTTTCAGATTAATGGATTTCAAAGTGCAGCTGTCAGTGGTAAGTTGCCTCATATCCAGCATAACAACTCCACATATGGTCTTGTAGATCATATGGTTTGGCGAATGAATACATGAGAGTAGATTTGGAAACTTATACTAGCGGTCACCACCACTCCTATGGTAGTGTGTGAGTACTAAAAAATTTGAGTTCAAGTCGAGTTTTAGTAACTGCTCAAACTCCACTCAAAGATTTTTATGACAATCTAAAAATTCTGAGTACTCAGAATTTTTTATCTTTCTTTTAGAAAATTCTTAGTTTAATATATTTTATTCATTTTTAGGATATAATTTCATAGCAAATAGTTTCTCTCAATATTTCCTTTTGTCTAATTACAAAAAAACAAACTACAATTATTAGTTTAGATTTATTTAAAATTAAAATTTCTATGATTATAAATTTTTTCAAGAAAAAATGTAATGGTCTAAAAATTATGTTTGTACTTATTCATGGTTTATGTCTGGATGTATTACAGAAATTCAACTTGAAACATTTCTTTTACAACTTCAATTTTAGCAAATAAAATCGTTCAATTTCTTTAAAATGCAAAATTTAGTTTAAAAATGTATATTTACATTTTAATTGAACACTAACAATAAAGTTTTAAATTTTCTTTATATAATTATTAAAAAACAGTTAAAGAGATACAAAGGAAATAAACATGCAAACGATTTAGATATATGGTTATTTAAATATGTTGGGGTCTTGTGGTCAGAGTTGCTGGCTACAGATTCAGAGGTCCTGGGTTCAATTCCCGGTGCCTCTAGAATTTTTCTATGAAACAATGGGTCTGTAACGGGTTCAAACTCATCCTCATGAGGACAAATGAAGAGCTACTGGCATAAAGAAGTAGCGGCTCCAGTATAGAAAACAGACTAACGACCGGAGGGCTCATTGTACTAACCACATGACACCCTCTGTCCACAAATGTTGGCACTATCATCGTTAACGACGGCGGCCACTCGATTGTTAAAGCTCGCTTGTTGAATCTTGCCAGGGAGTTTTTTTAAAAATATTTCAGTTCAAAGATTCACCTTAGCTCAGTCGGTAGCATGTCTGCCTACTGAGCTAAGGGACCAGGGCTCAATTCACGGCATGGCCAAAAATGATGGAAATATGGGTTTACCCTTTCATGTTTTTATTTTTTTAATTTTCAATTTCTTTATACATTTATCCTGACATCTTATTTTACTATAAATCAGGACTTTTTCTGCTTTTTTCATATTACAATATGCCTTCTATATAGTTAATCTAAAATTTTTTACACATTAACTTTCTGGAATATAAACATATACTACTACTAAAACTACTTGTCCTGTTACTGATCATTATCAATGTACCTTAACCTGTGCCTGTTAGCAGCTCTGTCTACCATATATCAAAACCATTATTTAATTTATGATGACTTATAAATATACTTGTCCCTCTTTCCCTATTGAAGTTATTTTGGCTATATACATTTTCCCTTTTGATATGCCTGCTTTGGACTTAAATCTAACTTATACCTAGTGCCGGAAACAGTAATGGATGGATGTTTCAAAGATTAACCTGCAATTTCAATAGGTTCATTCTCTTAAACTTTTTATTATTAACCCGCCTCGGTGGCGTAGTTGGCTAACACGCAAGTCGTGTTGAGCTCGACCGCCGAGGACGGGGAGATCGAGGTTCGAATCTCGGTCGGGTGAACTGGGGGTGGTTTTTCCTAAATGGTTTTCCACTCTCCCTCCACGCAAATGCGGGTTCACTTCCTCTAAATTCAACCCTCACAATTCCTAATCCATTAGCGTAATTAGTACTTAAGCGTATAACCCGAACGGGTAGTAAGACGCGGTGCTATATTATTATTATTATTATTATTATTATTATTTTTATTATTAATGTCTCAAAAAACAGATTTTGTCGGCAACCGTTTATTACTCACAGCCTGATTGTGTTTCATAAAGATGGACTGCAAATCTCAAAGATAATGGGAAAGGAAGGGTGAAAAAACAAATTTCTGAATCAACTTTGTAAAACACTTCGTTTATTTTTATTTTAGGATTTAAAATATCTTCTACATTACACTCTGACAAAACTTGTCTCCTTTGAAATGTTGAATTATTTTGAGTAACTACCTTCAGTCTCATTTGAGTTATCACACTTTTTACTTTGGTTATTTCGTGAAAAAGAATATGGCTCAGTCATTTTTGACAAGGTTTTACTATTTTTTATTTAAAAGTTTCTCAGTTTCATTGCTAAACAAAAAAATTTTGTTAACAAAGAAATGTGTGATATGAGGTTTCATAACCTGATTTGTAGAGGTCTGTAATCTCAAGTTTTTTTAAAATTCCAATTTAAACTAGGCGAGCTTTTCAGAAAGCTCCATATTATCAAGCCTAGTCGAGCTGAGCTTGAAAGCAATAAACACATACTTTTAAAACTTAACTATTTAAACTATAATTAAATGGTTACCAAGATAAAAAAAAAAAGGAGTTTAAAATGAAAATAACATTAATATTTTTACAATAAAAATAATAAATGCCAACTTCACATTTCACAAACAACGTCAACACAAGTAGAGATAATAGAATACAATGAGTCATTCATCATCAGATACATGATACACCAAAGAAATAGCCTTATATAACATGGCCCGAATTTGCCAAGGCTATAAAGCTGTCGAATTCGAAACTAGGCTTCTATTACAGGCTTGGGCTTGAGTACAAGATTTTACATACAGACCCCTACTGATTTGTTTGATTTATATCAGCCGACTCTAAATTAAATATCTTTATTATTACCTAACCGATCAGAATGATAAGATAGCATGTTGTATACAAAATTACGTTTGGAGAACCTCCTTGAGGTATTTGCTGCGTACATATGAGTATTATCATTACTATACGTGCAAAGACTAAAACTTCCCTACACATTTCTAGATTACTGTTAAACTTAAAATATATTTTGTGATTTTAAAAGCACTCCTGTTGCAGTCATTTTTGTTATGAAACTGATAACTAACAAATCCTCTATAACTACTTACAGTCAAAGCTTCAAAATTATTAAGTATATTAGACAATAGGTCACATTTGTTTACAGGGACAACGTTAACAATACCATCTCATAAGGAATACGTTTAATTATCTATTTCTGCAGGCTCATTAACATTTTGCAGACTACTATCTGGACTATTCAAAATAGATTACTTTTTTTATACATCAGCATTTTAGGAAATATATATATAAAGGGAAGTTTTTGTTTACATCTATTTGAAGACACATATTACTATCGATTAACCAATCACTACTTTTCTCATAAAACACATTAGCACTAGGAATAGCAGAAATATCTTGTAATTAATTAAAATCTTTTTTTTAGAGGGATATCTCCATTGCTCATGCATTAGGAAATGTTATTAAAGAGGTTTGGATCAGTTTTTCAGCGTCAGTCAAAAGTTAAACGCCACACACAAACTTGTCCGATTTTAAGTGTGTGGGGTTATCACTTGCTTGGAAGACTTGGTTCATATTACATAGGCCACCCGATTATGAATAATGGTTATCTACGACAACTTCCAACAGTTTCCCTTTTGCCAGATTTTCGAGAATGGTTGTTTATATTCCTCATAATCAATAATTCCCTGAGGTGTCATTTTTTTTTTCTAGAGTCGCTAGGAATTGACGTAAAATTTTAAGATGTTTTGTATGACAGTTTGGAGTTGTGTTATCCTTAACGCCTGACTTTTACTTTCTACAGTAAATTTGTTTCAATCTTTATGGTTCTGTTCTTTTGTGAAGAGTTATTTTTTTAAAGAAACTGCATACCTTAAAGTCCCACCATCGTCAAGTTTCCACAAGGACAGGTCATTTCTAGTCATATTATCTACATTATTGTCTAGTTGTGTCAAGAGTTTGGTATTGTCTAAGAGTTCCTGCCAGGGCAGGGTCATATAATTTGTTTCAGATAAGATATAAGTTTTTTTTTCCTCTTCGTTAACCAAACCTTCTTGCTAACATTTTATCACATGTTTAAATTATGTTTATTTTTTTGTGAGGCGAGTGAGGCTTTGTTGGATGGCTATACCATATAGAGTCACTTTTGTTGTATATTTCTTAAACCTCTATAGTGGCGCAGAAGTATGTGCCAAATCGTTTCCTGAAACAAAGTGAACAAAAAATACTAGATCAATCACCAAAGCATATTTTTCTTCTTCTCTATTTTATAAATATAATTATGAAATTAAAAAGGACACTGTATTTTTAGTTTTTTTTTCTATAATTTTGAATGAAGAGTTTTATGTACCAAATTATAAGATTCAATCACATTTGAAAGTACTTGTTTAAGAAGTGTGTGTCAATCCTCTTCTTAAGTCAAAAACCTGAAGGTTGGTTTGATGTGATATCTCTCCATCCTGAGCTGGACACCCACTCAGCCCTTTTGCTGGTTAGTACTGCCTGTACCATCTGGTAGAAATCCCATTTACTAGGGGAGTTAAGAAAGTGTGGTGGTTCCGTGTTGACTAAAACACTGTATTTCTATGAGCGAGCACTAAAGGGCCTACTAGTTTTGCCAGAAAGGTATTTTTACAAACCTCTCATGGTTCTTTTACATGACACAATTGGCATGGGACCGACGGCTTTACTTCCCTTCCAAAAGAAATTATACTGACCTCGGCCACAAACATCAGGTCCTGGGGCGAGTACTTTAACCCAAGGCCTCTGAAGTCGACTGTGCCTTAATAAAGGGGATAATAGTGCCCACTGGGTTAACTTTATATTTAGAAAATAAATGTGAAATATCTGAAAACTCCAGGGTCTTTTTTAAAATCTCCCCTTCTTCATGATTTTTTCCAGATTTTACAGGCAGGTATCACACCTGTATGTGCTAAGATAACAATATAAGGAATTTAGTTACATTAATCAAAGAGGTATCAAACTATAAAATTTAATCGTTTTTGAATGGACAACTCACTTTAATTTTAAGAACCTAGTTAATGATGTAAAGAGAAGGTTATATAATGATGAGTTACATACCCTGTATTAATAACAAGATACTGTTAGGATAATCAAGTCTTTTAAATTATGGTGGTCAGGACATACAGAGCAAATGGGAGGATCTAGAACCATGTTCAGGGTATTGATTGGAAAACCAATGGGTAGACCCAGACGCAGATCGTAAGATAACATTAGAACGGACCTAAAAGATATAGGGTGTCGTGAAGTGGAATGGATAGAACTAGCTCAGGTTAAGGTTAGGCGGTAATTAACTTTTCTACTCCTAATGCCATAGAGTGAGTAATTTTATAATAAAGGAAATTGATAAAACTAAAGAAAAAGGGAAAATAAACTAATAAGAGTAAATTTGATGAAGAAAGCCCACGTAGGGAAAGAGGAAAAACGTGGGAAGAAGTCTTGTAAATTATTGCCAAAATATTATTCTATTTGTGTTAAAATGTGTGACTACTTCTACTATCGAAGACAGAAGAAAGGAAGATGTCACCTTTGTGTATTGGATTCTTGCCACAATTTTCTTCTTTCCCTAGGTGGGCTTTCTTCATTAAATTTACTCTTATTAGTTTATTTTCCCTTTTTCTTTAGTGTTATTAATTTCCTTTATAATAAAATTATTTAGCCGTTGGGCCACCTCATTTTTAAACATAGAGTAAGTAAGTTTATGTGTATACCTACCACAAGCCTACAAAAATGATTCCTCCCTAGATGACGGTGGTGACATTTGGTCATTATCTTCCTCAGCAGGCATAACGCAGCAGACAGACCGAATTCCGTCATATTGTTTCGGAGAAGATAGGACCCTACTGTGACTGCCCCTGCGCGGGATGAAAGTGACTGCCATATCTTCTTCCTTGGTTTGAGACTCTGCCTCCATTTCAAGTCTTATGCTTCCTAAACAGGATTTCTCCGATTCAGAATCACTCGGAAGTCTGGACGCCGGCGAAAAAATGTATCTGGCTTCTTCCGTGTTTCCGCCGGCGAAGTTGGGTGAAGAAGACTCCTCACGCGAATAGGAGCTCTTGAGTACAGCATTCATTAGGTCTATAGCAGACGAGTGATTGATAATGTTGCCGTTAGGAGTATTGCGGCACGACTGGGACAGGACCAACTTTAACTCTCGACTGAGTGACTGGAGGAGATGAAGTGCCTCCTCGTACCTCATGTTGAGGAGGCTACGCCCATTCGCTGCAATCAACTGGTCTCCTAAAGTAGAAATAAGAACCAGTGTCAAAAATTTAACCAATATATAGAATAAGGGGATTATTAATGGATAAACTTAAAATTATAATGGCTGCCACATGAGATAAATTTTTAATTGACATTTGTTTATAAGAGCTCTATTAATGTGTTTGGGTAGTTCAGCTCGAACATAATTATTGGACAAACTTAACAACCAGATTCCATTAAAAGTAGCATTTATCAGTGGCACCGACCCTTAAAAAACTTTAAAAAAAAATTAGTTTAATATATTTTCACGATAACTGAAAGTATACATTTTTAAAGATTCAAAGATTCAAATTTGGATTCATGATTTGAAAGAATTTATTTAGTAGTAGTGGTAGTGGTAGTGGTAGTGGTAGTGGTAGCGGCAGCGGCAGTAGTAGTAGTAGTAGTAGTAGTAGTAGTAGTAGTAGTAGTAGTAGTAGTAGTAGTAGTACCGCGTCTTACTACCCTTTCGGGTTATTCGCACTTACACTAATATGTAATGAGGGTGATTGTGAGATGAAATGGAGGAGCTACAGTTTAACATGGGATTCGAAACCACGGTGGAGGCCTGGCACTCCACACACTCACAAGTTGTGATTAATACACGTCTTGTTAGAGGTGAAGGAAGGGTTTGGCAATCAGATAAATCTGTGCTGGGACCAAGAATTGAACCCTGGACCTTCAGCACAAAAGTTTGACACCTTAACCCTAGACCGCCAGGTCACCCAAGATTTGAAAGAAAGTTTGAGATTTGGATTCAACAAGTATAGACTTCAACCCATCTTTAGTTTGGATTTATAATTAACAGTTTATAAATGTCACACACATTCAACACCTTAGCTCAGTCGGTAGCGTGTCTGCTTATTGGGTTATGGGTCTTGGGTTTGATTCCCAGCATGGCTGAAAATTTATAATTGATGAAAATATGGGTTTACCCTTTCCCATTGATAAATTAATGGCAGTGGGCTGGATGTTATTGATGTCCTAGTCTTAAATTATATTATAAGGCATGCGAAGCTATGACAGGCCTAGCCAGCCAGTAGCGGAAAATATATGGCTTGAATAAAAAACTGACCCAGGCTGGAAATAGTAATGGATGTTAATTAAAGTAAAGTGTCACACCATGCTTTCTTGTAGAAATGTTTTTAATATTCAAGAACTATACATCTTATTACATTTACAATTTTCAAAATAATCCCGACAGTTGGATCCTTCAAAACTGCCATTATTTTAATACAAGAGTTCAAGAGTTTTCTAGTTTTTCAAGAAGGAATTCTATTGTGAGGATAAGATTGTTGTTTGGAACAGGATTATTTGACCTTGATGGCGATATATATAATTTTTTTAAACAACCCAATGTCCCAAGAAGATTTTGTACTTATTTCTTCTGTGTAATGTCCTTTTATTTAAAGTTTGCAGTTTAATATCACAATCCACAAATAATCCAGTAGGTTATTTTTTCTATATTTGAGTCAAATTCAGATAACAAACAAATCTTTAGTTATTTTTTTAAATAAATAGTATGGTGTACTGCACAGACTATTTTTAAAAAAAATCTATTATTTATAGCCACATATAAATATATTATTTAAATCGAAAAATGACACCAGGACACATTGTAATAAGGTAACAAAATCTGTAGTGGCATTGGTCATCATCAACCGTTTCCAGCATGTGGCTGGGTCATTTCAGTAAATTACCTCAATCTTTTTCCTTTATTTAATTCCATTCTTCTCCTCTCTCTCATACTCTTGAGATTATCTGCTCCTCCCATTTCTTTCTTGGTCTGCTTTGAGGTTTTTCCCTACATACTTTTTTTTTTAGGTATTTAGTGTACACTTTCTAAACCTACTGATTATATCATCACACAACTTATAAAATAACTTAAACCTAGAACAGACACAACATCCAGCCCACAGCTGTTAATTTATCACTATAAAAGGGGAAACCCACATTTAAGCAATGATAATTTTTTCTGCCATGACGGGAATCGAACCCTGGATCCTTAGCTCAGTAGACAGACATGCTACTGACTGAGCTAAGGTGTCAGAACTTACATACGTAAACTCCATCTTTCTTAATGAGATTATTTCCTTTTCCATTCTCATTACATGCCCATACCATCTCATCATTGCTTCCTCTACTATCTGAGGTATTCCCTGTACTCTATTTTTTGTTAGTTGTTTTATGCATGGAAAAAAAATATTTTGGGCTTAATTTTACAACTTTATGCATTCAAATCATTTGAAAAGTGTTTTACTATGTAATTTTTTTTTGTGATAAATAAAATGATAGAATATTAGGAAAATAGTAGAGCACAAATAAAAGTAACAACACTGACACACTTCAATATTTCGATGCTATTGTAGCATCTTCCTCAGGAAATATGTAATTTTTTTGTAATATTTTACTCTAATTTGATAAATCAAGTTATAATCACAACATGCAATTCGATTACAATACTTCAGATTTTTTCATATGATTTATCAGTTTTCAACAGTTCATAATGGCAATAATAAAACATAGATATTATATTTAAGCTGTAAATATTTTTACTGGTGAATCTTCTTAACTGTCGAAGCTGGAGAGGTTTTCAAAGTGAAGCTGAACTGATATTTTTCTCGAAGCCAAGTCAAAGTTTTAAATCTTTGCACATCCCTCCTAGCTATACAATCAACCTTGCTAGGTCAAACTATGATTTAAACTACCTTTATGTATCACCCCTAGCCTCGCAGCTGATCCATGTGGTAGGATTGATTGAATATACAGTCCGCCATCAGAGCCCTCTATGATCTTGATACCCAAACTCCCATCCTCATCTCTCTCCAACCTGTTTCATATAAAAATAATAATAACATATGCACTCACATAATATATATATATATGTTCATAAATAAATCAATAAAAATTTGGGCAAGTGTTTTGGAATACCAAATCAAAGATCAAACCGCCTCCATCTAAACATCTTCGAAAATATTTCGAAGGATTAAGATAACTTGGGTTTATTATCAAAAGTTTTGAAATATTTCACCAAATGATATTATATTTTAACAATGACTCATGATTATCAATAGGAAAAAAAACTTTAAAACAAAATTGAGCTTTTCAATACCACCAACATAATTTTGTGCAAAAAAAAATAAATCTTTGGCAAGCCCCAGAGCTAATGAACTGACTGTCAGAGGTGAAAGAGTGGGGAAAATATTATAAATTTCTTAGTTGATTTGATAAAAAAAAAGTCGAATAAATAGGTATTTCCCTTTCAGAGCCATTACAATATAGACTTTGGTTTGGATTTTAGTGGGGTCGAAATTAATGTTTATGTGATGCGATTGATTTTGAATATAACTACAATCTTCTTTTGTTTTTCAAATCTTGGCAAACGTTGGATGTATTTAGTCCTAGATTATAAAATCTTATTGAAATTATCTATGACAAATTTATGATTCTAATTTTGCTAGAGCTGTTTTTCATAGATTGGAATGTAAGTACAAAAATTCGTGTTTAAAAGAGAATACCTCACCTAAAATTACTTCAATGTGTTGGATTTAAATGTGAGCTTTTGGGCCTAAATTACTCTAAGTGTGCAGACCTTACTCCTCTAGTTTTATTTCAATGTTCATTATATTCAGTCGTTTGGTGCAATTTTCTCCTGTATTTGAAACCGTGTAGTGGCCCTACTTTCAGCTAATCCAAGTATAAAGGATAATAAATTAATTTTAAGGAAATACAAAAGCATATGCCTAGAACAGTTTTTCCCAAACTGTGGTACTATGTTAACATAAAAGGGAGTTTTATTAATACCAGCTTTAGTGGCTAAATGATACAAGGCATCACTTTTGTGTTAGACTTGGCTGCTGTAGACGTGGAGATAAGGGTTCGAATCCAGGTTGGGTCTACTGAGGGTGGTATATCCTAAATGGTTTCCCACTCTTCTTCATAGCAAATGCTGGTAGGTTACCTCTAAAATGCTTCCTTCCTCATCCCTACCCTATTAGAGTAATTATCATACACCTGTATAGCCTGAACAGGTATTATGATGTTATAAAACAGTTTTATTGATCAATTTTTTTTAATAATATTAAGACTGATAAACAAATTAATGCAGATTCTGAGTTGATGCCATGGATTTTTTTAAAGCTTTTAATTTCCTCCACAGGGATTTTGTTTTGATCACCACCTAAACTTTATTACAATTTGGAACAAGCTTATAAAGCAGATATTAATTTCCTTTTATTTATGAAGAAATGGAAGAGGTAAGTTGGTTAGTCTTGGCCCCAAAGGGGTACACGACTGGCAAAAGTTTGGGAAACATTGGTCTAAAGAGAAGGATATACCAAACTAAGTGATTCTGATGTTGAGCTACAGCATCATGGGTATTAATGCGAATAGCTCTGTTATTTCATGAATAACACTTTGAAAATTCTATGTGTTTATAATCATCTTAGTTATAAAATGCAGTAATATAATTACATGACTGTTTTTAAAATCCTCTCCTCCTCGAATGAAATGTTGTTAAACTTCTGCAGGAAAGATTCACTCAGCGACTCGTGAATATCAATTTCAAACCTCTCATCCACAGACCTAATACTGGAATCTGGAACATAAATTAAATCTATATTTTAAGGTTTTTATTGTGGTCGGGAGCAATGAGGCACCAGTTTTTTAGCTTCAATAGGTTTCATGTTCAAATATTAATCAAGAAATTCCAAGTGATTTTTTAAGAAGTAATGAATCCATGATGATCACTATTTTACCACCATTCATGATTATATCTTACCCTCTCTTAATTATATTAACTTGAATTTTTTATTCTGATTCTAAAATTAGTTTACCTGTAAGTCTAGATGTGGGTGCGAGACATGGCCTCTTACCTTAAATGACGAAAATAAATTTAGAGTGTTCGAAAACAAGGTGGTTAGGAAGATATTTAGTCCAAAAATAGATGAAGATAGTGGGGAGTGGATGAGGCTACATAATGATGAACTGCATACCCTGTACTCATCATCAGACATTGTTAGGGCCATAAAATCCTGTAGGTTATGGTGGGAAGGTCATGCAGCGCGAATGGGAGTATCTAAAACCGCATTCAAGGAATTGAATGGCAAACCCAATGGAAAAAGACCACTGGGAAGACCCAGACACAGATGGGAGGATAACATTTGGATAGATCTGAGAGAGATAGGGTGTAATGAGATGGACTGGAAAGAATATCTCAAGATAGGGATAGGTGGTATACTTTTGTGTGTGCGGTAATTAACTTTCAAGTTCCTTATGCCAAAGAGTAAGTAGGTATAAGGCTAGTTGCATTAAAAAGTCAAGGGTATTAAATTATCTAGAATATTCAGAAGTCTGTTGCCTGACAGATGCAGTTAGAGCTTGCCCACTAGTATATATGCACAGTTGTAAGACTGATGATTGGTTGAATGGATGTTGGCCGATGGCGGTAAAGCGGTAGCATCACACACTTAAGCGTAACTCTCATCACTATGATATAAATTGTCGAACTAGATACACGTGACTAGTAGTACTACGTATTTTAGGTCATAATATGAAAAGAGTTAAATAAAAAGTGCTAAGATAATAGTGTAAGTAAAAGATTCTTTATTTTCTATTTTAATTAATTTCATCCAATATTATAGTTTGACTAAAAAACTTAGGGAAAAGATACGATACAAAATGCCACATTAGAACATTAGAAATTACAGCCACACTTTGGGGAATAGTTCCATCGACATAAGTGTGAATGTAATAATGTGAGTGGTTTAAAGTCCATTAAATTTAATAAGTCGTAAAACAACAAACAGCCCACAACTATCAAATGCCTTTAAAAGTACAATAAATATATTGCTGATATTAATTGGCGGAGTCATATTTTCTAGAGAAGGCAAACCAACATAATTGGTGCAGGTGGTCTGAATTGAAAATTGACCTCCTCGATTGAAGCACGCTAACTGCTATAAATTGAGTACATTAGCAACAAAATCAAACAAAAAACAAAACTGTACTTACTAACAACAAAAGCATCAGAATCTGGTACATTTTCAGGAATGCCTTCTGGCTGCTTCTCCGATACATGAAGATCCACTTCATTTACTGTTGGGAAGAAAAGTAATGAGTGTGCTTTATTTTTATTTTATAAAAAAAGGCGCTAAATGGCTGTATTTAATAAACATTGAAAAGGGGATAGGAGGGCAAAAGGCTACACACTTACCAGAAAAATTTAGTCCTCAAAGTTCATAATTAAAACACAATAAATCATATTACAGTAACTTTCAGGGCAAATCAGATCCCTTCTTCATCAGAAGAGAGTAAAACACAAACTGGACTATGGAGCAGTTTCATAGTCAAACTTAGCATGTCTCAAGTGCGGCGCTATACTAAATACAGGACGACACCTATCAAGACCAGAATAGAATGGGCCAGTTTCATTTGGGGAAACTGGCCAATTCCATTATAGTTTTGGTAAGTGTTATTCTGTACTATGTGTAGCACCGCACTTGAAGCATTATAGGTCTGACTATGAAACTGGCCCTATGGCTAGAGGTTGGTCGTCGTTGCTAGGATTCTGGATTTGGCAAGTGCAACAATGATCAACCTCTAGCCGTAGGTCCAGTTTCATAATAAGACTTAGTATGCTTCAGATGCGGAATTAGAGGGCCCATCCCTACAAACAATGCATTTTTATGAGAGAATATTCAGGAATCGGGAAAAGGAACAAACAGGCTTTTAAAATAAATAGAAAAATATTGTTTACTCTTGGCACTGCTGCCAATGTACAGAGGTAATAATACTTATTTTTGCTTCTTGCAAAAGAAAAGAAGAAAGTCAAAACTGCCCAATCCATCTACATAGATTTTATCCTTTATAAGGAGGGCGTGAGAAAAATGCATGCAACTTCCTTAAAAAAAAAAAGCATACAGAAAAAAGATGTCTGTTATATTTTAAAAGGTTGAAGATTATGAATTAAATAAGGTAACACCGCAAGTTAAAGCCACTACTATCCCAACCTTCAAAATATAAATGCCATTTAATGTTACATTATAGGACGGCCTTTTGGTATAATGATCAGCACTCCTGGCTTCTAATCTAGAGGTCCCAGGTTCAATTCCTGGCAGTCCCATAGGTATTTTTCCTGAAAGGGGATTGTTCCAATGGTCTCTATGGTCTGGTTAATTAGATGTGATAGAGGTTTAAGAGTTCTCCTGGCATCACATAATCACCACCATCACCACATAATATCATCATGGCAATGTAACTGTACACCTTAATGGTGCCTCAACCTCAGAAGTTGGTTACCTATCCGCCACCACAAGTAAAAGAGTTTAGCTGAAAAAAACTCATGTGACATCAAAAGAATTTGTCTGAAAACTTTAATTTTGCATGTTGTGTAACTTTTTTAACAAGAGTGATGAAATCCGCTTCGGTGACCGCATGCATGGTCTATGGCACTACTCTCGCAGTAAACTAAACTGCTGATGAGGAGTTCAATACCGGTCGGGTGTATTGAGGGTTGTTTTCCAAAATGGTTTTACACTCTCCCTCCCCACAAAGTGAGTACACTTCCTTTAAATATAACCTTACTAATTCCTAAAATTTAGTGTAATTAGTACATAAGCATTTAGACCAAACAGGTGGTAAAACACAGTGTTTTTTTAAAGAGTGATAAATATAAAATGAAAGTTAAAAAAAATAATGAGAAGTTAACTTGTTTCTGTAATGGTCTAAACTATTTTATCTTTTCAGGTTGGCTCTTATAACAATCAATTACATTTTATGGGGTTTTAAAATGTTTTCATTAAAATGTTCCTCTTGTTTATTTGGAGGTATTTTACTCAAATGACACAGTCACAGGCTTGATAAGTTGTTGTTGTTGATGATGATGATGATGTAATGATGACTTAGTTTTTAGGTATTATTTCTAGGGAAATGCAAAAGGTATATTTTTACTTTGAGTCAACTTCCAATCGATTTTTATTCGAGTTCAAGTGGAAAAAGTTACAATCAAACAAATTCTTATTTTTACTAAATTTAAAATCGCTGTACAAAATTTATTTTTAACCAGGCAAAATAAAATAATAAGGATTACGTTTGCTAAGAATTAAGTATTCGTCTCGGAACCCAATGTTCATGGGTTCAAGCCAGTCAAGGTCAAAGGATTTTTTCTTGAGTGATAAAAATCTGTAGCACTCCTTCCTTCATACGAGAAGTAAACCGTCGGTTCTGTGTTGGTTGTGGCGTGTAAAAGAACGCTGGAAAATATGTGAAAATACCTTTCCCAGCAAAATTTGTAGGCCCTTTTGCTCTCACTCATAGAAAAAATGCTTATGTGCTGATTTGGTCAGTTGGTTTATAAAGTGCATGTTAAATACCTCAAATAAATAATAATTATTTGGGAGTTGAGATAAAAATAAAAAATTCTAAATAAACCAATGTTTTGAATTTTGGAAAAGATTTTTAGTCGAGTTCAAACAATTACTAAAACTCAACTCAAACTTTTGAGTGCTCACATTACTCCTTTATCAATAAACTATACCTTTATTTCCAGAATCACAGGAAGGGAATAACTCCTTTTGACTGCTGGCAAAAGCTCTAGTTCCCATCTTCACTCGAACACGCCGAGGTGTGGTCAGCTCTATAGATGTGGCAGGCCTGATACTTTCTGGAGTAGGCTTCTGCCGCCACAGAGACGGGAAGTCTCCACAAAATGATTCAGACTCGAGCCTTGATCTAGCCTGTCATCAAATAGCGTAGATGTTTTATTGAACAAATATAAATTTAAATAGATATTTAATTTGTCCATGTGTTTTTTTTTTTCAATTTAAAGAATATGATATTTAGTAGGAGTGTGCCAAGATTTGAAACTTTGACTTGGCTTCAAAACAAACATAAGCTTTGACTTGGCTTTGAAACAAACATCAGCTTCGACTTGGCTTCGAAACAAATTCTGGCTTCGGAGCTTCGCCAATAAAAAATATTGACAGCTAGAATACTCCATTTATTTTCAATTATCGTCATTCTGAGCTGTTTTGTAAATTACAAATTAATATTCATATGGAAAAAAATTTTGAATTTATTGAATTTCAAGTTGTTATAATAGATTGATTTGTCATATTAACACGAAATATTACAAACAATTGTGCAATAGAACATTTTTCAAGTAATTTTAGTGCATTAATTTAAATAAATAACCACAATATAATATTTTTTCAAGCATAAAAAAAACTAAAAGAAAATATTCAAACTTCGATTCGGCTTCGAGAATAATTCATATCTTCGATTCAAGTTCGCTTCGAATTGAAAAAGTGCACATCACACACCCGTAATATTTAAATGCGGTTATAGCCATACTTAAAAACTATAATAGCTTGGCTACTTAATCTTGCAATGTCATTGTATTATTGGCAGCATAAAGCCCAACCGGGTCGAAGGTGGCTGTGATCTTAATTGATAGCTCAATTGTAGCTGATGATTTCTGAACGTCCATCACAGATTGCCTTATCGTATGAGTGAAGAATGACCCTGGGCATTAGACAACTCCTGGATAGCTCAGCAGTAAGAGCATTGGTGTACCAAGCCAAAGGTCCCAGGTTTGATTCCCATGTCCAGGTATCATTTTTAAATTTAAAGAATATGATATTTAGATGCGGCTATAACATACTTAAGAACTATGTATGATAGCTTGTATGTTTAATCCAATTAATTTGTTAGTTTTGACTTTAATTGACAAGGACGAAAAATCTCACCAAATATGTTTTATTTTTGTGATGCCTATGTAATTAATTATACATTTGGAAAAAGTTACAGGAATATGTGAGAGAAACACTTACATTATGATTATTATTAATTCTTATATTCACCCTTTTTTTCTAATTTTTTTTTTTTAAATGCAAAATTAATCTTTGTATAGAATAACATATTTTGTGAACAAATTTGTAGTTTACATCATAAAATCCACATTTTTTTTTCTATTGGCTCTGAATATTTATTAAAAATATTCAATCTAGGCTTATTTCGAATTGAATTATTGAATTTTGCACACCGCTATCATTCGTTATAGAATGATTGAGTTGAATTATTCTCAATTACATTCAGCCTCACTAATAATAATAGAGGCATAATCCCATAAGAAAAAACACAAGACCCGCTTCGGTGGCTGCATGATCTGAGGTGCTATGTTTCACAATAGATTAAACTGCCGATGTCAGGGAGATTGAGGTTAAAATCTCGGTCGGGTTTACTGAGGGTGGTTTTTTTCAAAATGGGTTTCCACGTTCATGCAAATGCAAGTACACGTCCTATAAATATAACCTTTCCAATCCCTAAAACTATTAGCGTAATTAGTACATAAACGTACAACCCAAATGGGTAGTAAGAAGCGGTGCTAAAAAAAAACAACTTTGAGATATTGTTTGGAGTACATGAAATGGTCAATGCCTACAAACCTTTACGAGCTGTGGATTTTCATTCTCTTTGTTCTGCGCCTCCTCGAGGTTGTCGGACCGCCTTGGTGGAGTCAGCAGCCTGTATTGCTGTCGATCCAGCTCCGACACTTTACTGCGACTGTTGTCCTCCACGTAGAACAACCGATACCTCTCCTGAGGACTTTTTACTACAGGCACCCCAAACTCTGCGGCGAGGGATTGAAGGGTTGAAAGTTGCACTCTTAGTTTCAGGAAGAACTGATGATGTAACGAGACCAGATGGAACACATACCCGCTCCTGGAATGTTTGGCGAGAAGTTTTTTAGAGGCACTTGAAGTTTGCTCTGATAGTGTTTTCATCTTTGCAGTTAATTTTAGATTACAATATTTCTGATGGATAAATAACTGAATATTGAGTTTGTTGTTTTATTCCATTCAATACTTTTTAAATTGAATCATTGATGTAAATTGAGAATATCCCTGATAACCTCATCTAACAACTCTAAATAAGCCTGAGAAGCTCATCTAACAACTCTAAATAAGCCTGATAACTTCATCTAACAACTCTAATTAAGCCTGAGAAGCTCATTTAACAACTCTAATTAAATCAGTTCAAATAATCGCTTCAGTAGCTGAATGGCTTGAGGCGTCACTCTCGTGTTAGAGACTGGCCTGCTGATTATGTAGAGATGGGGGTTCAAATCTTGGTCGGATCTAGTAAGGGTGGCTTTTCCTTAATTGTTTCCCACTCTCCTTTCATGCAAATGTGGTTAGATTACCTCTAAAGGCTTCCTATCTCATCCTTACTCCACTAATCTATCATATATGCGTATAATATTAACAAGTAGTAAGACACGGCAATAATTAAAAAAAAAAATCCTGGTCAGGTTTACTAGGGATGGCTTTTCCTAAGTTTTCAAAATTCCTGGCTACAGGTCTAGAAGTCCCAGGTTTGTTCCCTGGCACTTCAAGATTTTCTGTGAAGCAGTGGTTCTGGAACGAGGTCAACTCAGCCTTGTTAGGAGCAATTGGGAGCTACATGAATGAAAATGTAGTGGCTCCAGCTTGTAAAACTGAAATTAACAGCCGGAGGTTTGTGCTGACCACATGATACCCTCTATACACAGAAGTTAGCACTATTTTCACCAAAAGAAGGTGGCTGCTCGGTGCGGTATGGCTCGATTGCGGACTGACACCATAGAGTTATTATTTAGTAATTGTTTTCTTCAGAGTTTACTCAAAGGGCTTTTTGGTTGAATTTTTTTTTCTTTTTTACCCGGCAATGGTGAAACACAGGTGCTGAATGCCAAAGTCTGTATATGTTATTTTTTCGCCTCTGAATTATACATTTTAATTTCATTTTTCATTTTTCAAATTTCAATTCTATTTAAAAATTGTCTCAATTCTAATGATTGATGACATATTTTTTTTTCTAAGGCTTCCATGTTTAATTGTTTATATCTTAAGTCTGATTTTTCATGCATAAATATTCAATACTTTTTTTATGGGAAGAAAAAAATGTTACCAGTTAAGAATGTGAGAATTGGCCTATGTGTTTTTGAACATAAAAATTAAAATGCCCTTAATTCAAAAGCGCTAAAACATAAACACTAAACATTTTCTTTAAAAATAGTTACTATAAACAAGAATGTTAGTTTACAGTTCATATGTAAAGTAACTAATTGTTCTAGTACTTTTTATGCTCCATCTTGAGTTTGAACTTGTAGAGTTTGCCGGCCTTGCTGCTGCTGTCACCTCCTGGCAGAATCAACAAATAATGTTTTGAGTAGCTCAGTTTCTTGATGTCCTTCCAAGCAAACTGTTGGCGCAGATGCTTGTCATAGCCTTCAGTAGTACGACTGTGTAGGGATACCCCTTCCCCGCTCACAGACACCCACATGGGGATGTCACCGCAAGTCTTTGTCAACTGGAAAAAAAACCCAACCTATTTAAAGTACAGTTCTTAATATCAATTCTGTGATACTAGCTAGCCCTAGGGGACATAATTAGTAAGGTGGTATTAGCCGTGACCGAGTATTTTTATAGTCATTGTTTATCTTCATGGGTGTTGACTCTTGGAGGAAAAAAGTGAAAAGTTGGATAATGAGTTCAAACGACAGAGTTGTAACTAATATTTGTGGTTGGGGTTCGAATCTTGGCCAGATTTACTGAGGGTTGTTTTAAGTATATAGTTTCCCATTCTCCCTCCACATAAATTAGGGAACATTTCTCCTAATTCACACCTTCCTTCAATTCTTTCTCCAACAATATAAACAAAAGGATAGCTCAGGTGGGCAGTAAGATGCTATACATACACATGATATTTTTTATTGTAATGGTAAGCCAAAAGTCCACAGTTTGAATCCTTTTCAAGAAATATTTTTTAAATACACCAGTTTATTAAAAATGTAAAAAATGCTGTATTTGAATGAAGTTAATCATAACATAATGTGAAGTACATTTAAACCAAAAGAATTAATGTGCTAAAAAATATTAAATTTATGTACTTTATTCACATGAAATGCATTCTTAGGTTGACTAATTTTTGTTTTGGATTACAACTAAGAGATGTAGCTATAGAAAATTTACGGTGGGAGTGCAGATAAGTGACAGTTAGCACAAGATTCCATATTATAAACATTGGTTGGAGGTATTATTATAATCATTAAATACTTTTTATTGAAAAGACCACAATGAAGGCCAAGAAAGAGATGGGAGGTGCACATAACAGAGAGTGTGTAAGTGAAAGAAGAATAATAGACACAATTAAAGGAGAAAGAGTGGTGGAAGAATAGAGGAGAATGGAGGCATTTTACTAAACTGACCTGGCCACAGGCTGGAAACATTTGATGATGATGATGATGATGATGATATTATTATTTTGAATTAATAGCATTAATGATTTATATTAGCAGTTGTACTTTTTAAAGTTTCAGCAACGAGTCTATAATTTTTCCTACTTAATGGTAGTTGCTAAAGAAGTGATAGATATTAAATTGTAAATCAGACGGGACTAATGTTTAACCTGCGTGCTCACAGATAAGCTGATGTTTGAAAAAGTTAGTCTTACTTCAGAATATTAAAAGAAAAAAAATCCATGGCTTGAGTCCACGATCGAGCAGCCGCTGCTGTTAGTGATATATTACTAGCATTTGCAGATAGAGGTTGTCATGTGGTCAGCACAACGGATCCTTCGGCTGTTAATCTCAGTTTTCCAAACTGAAGCCTATACTTCTTTATTCAAGTAACAACTCATTTGCCCTCACGAGGCTGGGTTGACCCCATTCCAGAACCATTAAGGGGCAATTGACTTGGTAACGTCTTGGTATCGAGGGTTTACGACCAAGTGGTTCTTACCAAAGGGGAGTGTGAAAACAATTTTGAGATGTTTTTCTTAAACAAAAATGGCAGTTGGGGTGGAGTA
>CABFWO010000290.1:114644-129076 GCA_902155825.1 Timema genevievae | reverse complement strand
CCCCCCCCCCCCTCCAAAATCTGGGCTCACAGACGTTAGAAGACAGTAGAAGTTAATTTTATCTTATGCAAGAGCGATACTTAGCAAGACCGAAACACAACTGCACAAGTAAATTGAATTAATTCGAAGCAAAGCACAAGATAAGTCTGGCTGGTGCCTTGCTAGAGCGGTGATCTGGCTACATTAATTTCATCTCAAATATTAAAAATAGTAACTGTTTGAGTATGTTGGTACACTCCTCGAAGTTAATTAAATTTAATTATTTTTAAGTGGCACAATTTAGTGTGAATTTTAGTTACACATGAAAAAAGTTATTTTCAAGCGGCTCCATAGAGTGCTATATTTAGTTTTGTTATCCGAGATCCGTGATTTAAAACAATTTATATGTGTACTTGCACTGGTTGAAAGAGGTGGGGAAGGGGGGTAGGGGGTTATGATCAGACCGATATGGAGGAAGTAGGAATTTTCCTTTAGACACCCTCCTCCCCTAAAATGAAATCCTGTCTACGTCACTGTCACTGTATAGCCCGATTCCCTACCAGAATACTACATAGTTATAGTTTCTTCCATTCACGCTACATATCCTACTCACTGTAACATGTGAGGTTTGATTACTCTAATAATGTCTGGTGAATAGTATAGGATATTTAACTCATCATTATGTAACCTCTTAAAGTCTCCTCTATCGTTTTACCTTTTTGGAACCAATATTTTCATAAATATTCAAATACCCTAAATTTCTTATTGTCATGAAAAGTATGATATCATGTTTCACAACCCTAAAGAACAATCAGTAAAATTATTGTTTTGTATGTTCTGAGTTAAACAGGTTCTTGGAATGATGACAACTTACTGACTCATTAATAGTATGAATTTTCGACTGTATTAATTTCCTAATTTACAATCTAATATTGTTATCGCTAATTAAAAATTGTTCATAAATATTTGAACTACTAACCCTATCAAATGATATGTTGTTCACAATAATATATAGATGGTTATCCTTAATTTGTGTTCTTTGTGTGATCATGTACATATTATTCTCAGTGTTCACTTCTAAGACTATTTTTCTGCTGGTCTCTAGTAAAATTTCTGCATTTCTTGCAACAGCTAATACTTATAAAACTAAAGCCTTTTCATTAAAGCCACCCTTGGCAATCAATACACTAAACTAACAATTTACTATAATTGCAAAATAGTTCCATTATGATGAATGTTACTAATCTCCCATTTAATAAAGTGGGAAATAATGTTATATTACTGGCAATTAAATATTTAATTGGGTTTAAGGTCTGAACAAAGCTTGTATAAACATTCATTGTAAATAGATAATGAAGTTTCACTTAGGAGATATTGATTTTAAGTAATTAATATAATGGGTAGACACAATGAAGGCTTTGTGTTCTATTCTATCCGAATAAAACTTGGCTGGTAGCTTAATAGTAGCAAGAAAATTGAGTAGTGCAACCCAACCATCCATTCAATTTAGTATATATGATAACTTTTTAAATTGAAATAAATTTTGGTAACCAAACTTAATTATTTTATCAACTTAAGTTTAATGTTTTAAAATGTAAATAGTGACTTCATCAATAATACTGAGTAAATCGCCAAATAATGAAACAGCAATGGCAAACCTCCAATCTTCTGTGAGTCCATTTCTCTATGTATGTAAACTATTTGGATTGGCTCCGGTCAATATCATTCAAAGCTATGAGTCTAACAGTGGCCATTGGTTCACAAGACAACCAAGTGTGTCTAATAACACTACACACTGTGCAGGGAGAGAAAAAATCAGCCTCTTTAAGTGTCATATGTTAATCACGGGAAGGATTTTTAACATCACACTGATTGCAAGCATAATTGCTAGTACTCCAGTCCACATCATGCGAACACATCATTCAGCAAAGTTAAATGATACATTTTTATCAATATACATTAACAACCTTATAGACATTTTACAAACACTCATTGCTTTACTAATTATTGTTATGTTCACTTGCGGCAGTCAATGGAAGAGGTTGGAGAGTATTTTGAACATCTTCAATAGGATAGATAACATTTTGATGCAAAACAAAGCTATTGTTTACCGCTCAACACGTAATGTTCTGTTCTGGGAAATATCTGTAATTTGTATGGGGACCATCCCGTTTTTCTTTCTTAACACCATGCGCTTCAGTAACACTTGGTTAGAAGCATGTGTCAGAATTATATCAGCACACTTGGTATTGTGTGTTAGTTTCATATTCAACATCCTTGTTGGTAACATGGCACTATTAGTCAAACAAAGGTTGTTTCACTTGAATGTACAGATATCTAATATTGCTCTCACATATGGAAGTGATGAACAAGAAGTAACTTCATCTCCTAGCACTAGTCACACGTTCTTGAATAGATCCTTTACCCTCGTTGACATCCGACCTGTGTGTGAGATTGCTCCTATTGATTCTTTGTCTGATCAACCTCGCAACTTGCGGCTGAATTCTCTTCGCCAAGCCCACAGTAGTTTGTGTGATGCCATCCATACCATAAATGAGATGTTTGGACTCCTACTGTTGTTGAACTTGATAGTCAACTTCATAGTACTAATACAAAAACTGCATTGGATCATGGAAATAGCTCCCAAAGGAATAACAGAATCAAGTGTTTCCCTTTTTTATATGGAACTGATCACTATCATGAATGTAGGGTTTTTGATGTTGAGTTGTGACAGCGCAAGCTCTGAGGCTAGTTACACACTAGTGGTACTGCAGAAAATGACTCTCCCGAGAGATGTGGGCCAGCCCATTATGGCAGAAGTACAACTGTTCTTGCAACAGATCACCAACATGAAGGTCCAGTTCACTGCCGGCAGATTCTTCACTCTGGATCGTGTCATGTTGTTCTCTGCCCTTGGGGCACTGATGACCTATTTAGTAATCCTTGTGCAATTTCAAACTAACTAAAGTTATGTAATTTATGTAATCATGAAGTGTTTTTAATGTAATTGTGAAACAATACCTTGGTTAACAGCATTGACGTTTGTTTGTCAATATTTTATATTCCATACGACGGTGATATTTGTGGGAAGACTTAATACAAATGGTATAGAGTAGACTATAGTTAGCTGGTCTCAGTGATTATTAAATAAACAATATTTTAAGCTTGTCATTCTAGATTTAAAGTTGGATCAAATGTTACTAGTTTATTGTTATTTGTAGTATATTATGGTTTAAGGTGGTGTTTTGGTGTTACCATAAGTATGGTAATCACTAATAAACAATTAAAAAAAGTGAGTAAATAAAAGATAAACAGAAGGAAAGATAGGCAACTAAGAGAGCTTGCCTTTGTGTGAAGAAATAATAACTTATTGGTTATTACTTATTACTGTTCATCGTTGTTAGGTCATCAATCTTGCGATTTGTTTGCTGCAGCTTTCTCCACTTTTGCGTATTCTGGCCGAATTTTTTTTTACAGCTTTGTACCTTCTTCTGCCAACATCCTTCGCTATATGATTCATGTACTTTTTTAAATTTTATTTCCATTTATTTAAAAATGATTATGGAAATTTATCACACAAAAATCCTGTATATTATTAGAGAATCCAAAATTATGACAAGTGGTATAATTTTGTTTAGATAACTGTGCGGAAAAGTTCTTTGACTGGGCCGCGCGAGAAGCAGGGATAGGGAGAAAAAGTGGTGAACTGTAAAAAATCTTTAGTATCTATTTAAATATCAATTTTACACAAACCTGTAAATATCAATTTTTCTAAAAATACCCACTAAACCATAGGTCTCGTGAAAAGCAAACATGGTGGTGATAGTCTTCCATTTTCAAAAAATAGGGGAATGAGTTAGGCACTGCCATTCATTTAAATATTTCTTTAAAATTTCTTTAAAATTTACAATATCTCAAGTGATCTGCTCAAAATTTTAACTACATAGTGAGGGTCACAAAGGCATAGCTTACTTATATTAAGAACATTTTGGCACATAGGCATACAGAACCCAAGTGTTTTATTTTAATCTTAACACAATTTTAACAAAAAACCTATCTTAGCCAAACAAAACCTAACCTAACCAAACCAAAGAAATTAATTATATTTGTTCAGTAAAAATATACAAACTATTGTAGCATATTTAATATGCTACAAGATTCTATTTCTAAATCTAATGTAATATTATTTATGACCTTAAGAACTTTCCATTGTAACAAAACTTCCTAAATAATTTCCAGTTGGTATTGTAATATGAATTTAACGAATCTCCGTCTCTATCTCTCCCATTCAACCTGACCTCGCTTGGCGTCAACACACAACTGACTCGGACAAGATGCCTTGTACAACCGACTTGCCAGCCCAGATTACATCAGCATGCTTGAGGTTTCTTGTTTGAGTAAAATCACCAAACTTCAAGTACAATCGTCAAGGTTCGAGTTCAGTATTCAAACTTAAATAACAGTGCAGACTTTTTAAAGGCATTAATGACATCATTTACAGTCACATGCGTGGTAAAAGTAAAAAGAGAATTTGCTTCCCCTTGATCATGTGACTCCCTTTGTAGTTCCTTCCTCCTTTTTTCATACCTCCTTCTTCTGGCATCTGGACAGTATAAAATAACCTTAGATTCACAATTATTGCACTCTTGGCAGCGATAAGAAACCAGGCGCTAAACTGTTAGTCAAGGCCGAAGCCAGCCAATAATTTCAGGGGGATTGGTTCGGTGGGTACATCCCCCAATTGCCTGAGGCTATAAAAAATTCTAAATGATAAACAGTTCTAGAAGCTATCTGAAGTGTTTTTTATAACAACATTACCCCCTAACAAAGGCTAGGACAAATTATATATATTAAACACCTCTATAAGCTCTCTGAAGTGTTTTTAATAGTAACATAACACCCTAACTCCTGAAGACAAGGACAAATTCAAAATATTAAACACCTATAGAAGCTATCTGGAATGTTTTTTTATGGAAACATAACCCCCTAACTGCCAGAGGCTAGGAAAAATTATAAATATTAAACACCTCTAGAAGCTATCTGAAGTGTTTTTTATGGCAACACAGTCCCCTAATTTGTACTTGTACTTTAAATTTGATATTGTTTGAACCATAAATAAAGCTATATATCTTTTGTTCATAAAATTTAGGGGGTGGGGGTCAAACCTACAACCCCCCTTCCCCCAACTATGGCCTTGCTGTTAGTAGCCTCCATTCCAAAAAAATATAAGATGTAAATTATTTATTTTCGACATAATATATTTCGTTGTTGTTTCTAAATTTCATTTTGATTTAAGTCTTGATAAGTGATTTATCTTTGTAGTCTTTGTTTATGTCTTAGTTTTTATTCACAATTAATTAATCTTACGGCACACAAGTATTATGCAATACGGACGACAGATAAATGTAACCAGTATTAATAATACTTTTTAATAAAATAACATGTTTCTATTCTTGAATATTTAAATTTGGAGTGATATTAAATACTTTTAATATTTGCTAGTCAAGAATGTGTATGTTGGTGAATTGAGAACATTTGGTCCCTATTCTTATAAGTTGAGGATAACTTGTCATGGGTAACGTTAATCTTGTAATGGTAAATTGTTCTACAATTGACTTGTTGAATATAGATCGACAGTAAGGTGATTATTTTTGAACTTCGCTTTCTTTTAGGAAAGTGACCTGAGTTACTCATATATGAAATATGAAGTTTGTCGTTAATCTACCAATGTTTTATATATGTGTAATATTTACTTGGATTTATATTGAGTCTAAAGCATAGTAAATAATATGCGTATAGTATATGAATAAAATTTTACTTCATGAGTAAAATGTGTTTAGGGAGCTTAAAGTCTGTTCAGCGAAGGAATTGTTTTCTCAAAGGCCTTTTTCCTTACCAGAAAGCTATTTTATAGTAGGATATTGGTAGGAAAAAAGACCTTTCAGAGAGTAATTCCTACCGTGAATGGAATATAGGTATCCCTGTTTTGATGCACTTCTCCATGATAGTTGGACAGTTTAGGAACATTGCTGACTTAAATATTCTTCGATTTTTGAAGTCATTGTATTTTTTATATTCCTGATCTCTAACAATTCCAGTTAGGGATGTAAAGACATATGTTGTGTATGGTAGTATTTCTCTCTCTCTCATGAAACTGTGTTTATTTCAACAATAAAACTATATACATATATGAAGTACTGGGTCTTGTGTGTTGATTCTTTAATTATTTGGGGGAACCTCTCCTTAACGAGGAAACATCATCAAGTCTTATAAGAAGTCTTATAAGTGCCACTCTCCCTTTCCTTGTCCCTTTTTTTTAACCGATAGGATATCACCATTCTTTTTAATATCTTCAAAAAAAGGGCACTTCACTATTTATCAAAATGGGTATTCAAACACTATTTAAAAAAAAGTTTTATTATAACTATAGTATTTTTAATTTTTGTTTGCTGAATTATTTAGCTATAAATAGTAATCTGGGACTTAACACAAAGAGGGTAACAGACTCAGTCATCAAATTAATCATTATTATAAATAAGCCATTAGATAAACCATTAAAACAAAGAATCCATAGTTATCAATAAATAATTTAGCCAGGAGGGTGTGGGGTTTTTGGATACCATCCCCTGTCGAAATATGACTAAATTTAATCTTATTTTAATTACCATATGCAGCAGAAACATGGATAATGAATGTAAAGAGAGACTAGAAAATTGGAGGCTATGGTAATTTAATGTGTGAGGAGCAGGTTAGCTGTAATGAGGAGAAACAGGATAAGGAATGATATTATTCAGGAATGAGTAGGGGTACATAGAGTACATGAGATGATAGAGGAAGCAGTACTGAGATGGTATGAGCATGTACTGAGAATGGAAAAAGGGAGGATGCCAAAGAAAATGAAGAAATGAAATATTTAAGAAATAGGAAAAAGACCACAATGGAGGCCAAAAAAGAGATGGGAGGAGCAGATAAGAGAGTGTGTGAGAGAAGAAGAATGGAAGCAATTAAAGGAGGAGCAATGGGGGAAGTACAGAGGAAGATGGAGACATTTTACTACAATGACCCGGCCACAAGCTGGATACAATTGATGATGATGAATAATCTAATAACTAGGATTTATTGCAGTCACATAACCAAAGAGGGTCACTGGATGACTTCCACCTCCCTTCCTTACTCTTCTCTTGAAATGTGAAGGAAAAAAAAAGGGGGGGGGGGACCTTCATGGCATAATCCCGCAGTCAAGCTATACCGACTGAGCCAATATTAAATTGAATTAAAATTATAATACATTCTTTCAGGGAATTATATGAAAAATAAAGATTACTGGTACTAATATTGAGTTTCAAATTACAATAATTTACATATTAAAGGGAATAAGAACAATGTAGCTTTTACAATGAAAAGAAGGCTAAAGTTCACACTTTAAATTGCCGCCACTCGACAAAGAGGTAATGGTTGCTTCTTGAAGAAAATCAATCGTGTTATATCCAGTCGTCCGGTAACTCCTTCAAAAGAGAACAAAAGACCTCAAAAAGTGATAAGAGGTTTACCCCTAAAAAAGATTTTCATTAATTATTGCAATCCATGCTAAATACAAGATAAGCAGTTGTCAAAGTAATACTTTTTTTTAGGGTATAGTGTAATGAAATAGAATTTCATTTGGTAATCATTCTAATCAAAATTTTCCACCCTTCATATATTTTAAAATTAATGAATATTTTCAAAATATAAAACTCAAAGCATCCATATGTGTTAGGAAATCTTCCCACATTTGGGTGACTAAAGATATTTATTTTTTTATTGTTGACAACTAAATTTCATTGTTCACAGTTAACTCCACCCCTATTGAAAACACTTGTGAATCATGGCTGAAAGGCATATTTTGTCTATTTTTTTTCGCTCCATCTCATTCTTTCGCTTCTAGAAGAATAGACCATGGTGTAACTTAAAAAAAAATCATAGATGGTTCTGGAACAATTTCCTTCGAAAGATATACGTAAAAAGAAGGCTTCTTCTCTTCACAGTCATCCCACAGCACTATAAGAGAATGGTATGCGTCAAATTAATCTCTCTATTCTCAAAAATAAAAACGGTTCGAGTATAAAGAAACAGTCATTGAGCTACCGTACTGGGTTAAGTTTATAAATATAATAAATAAAGCATATTAAATAGATAAAAAAACAAGTTCTCATATATATACAGTAAGAACCCAGACCTTACTAATATTAATAAGCCGAGAATCCCCTAACTTCACCACCTTTACCAAAACAACACTATAAAGTGGAACCCAACACGCAGATAATTCATCATCATCACCATCTCACTTTACAAAATACACTACAATGGGCTTCGGCAACGTGGGGCTTCACCAGAGAAACTTAACATTTCTATAGTTTTATACAAAATCAATGATCAAAATGTATGGACTAGTTCATTTAAAAGACACAGTTAACTATTTTACCAGCATTACCCCTCAAAACAATCTCCCTAATAAAATTGAATTTTAGACATTTGTCTATTCTAAATTTCCAAACTAGTGGTTTAAAAATTATATTTTATTTGCTATATAAATTTTTTTTAATGTTATTAAAAATAAAATGATATGTTTACATTGTGTCATTAGACAATAATAGCAGTGAATAAATTGTATAGTAAATAATGTGTGTGATAGAAGCAAATGTTATGCACACCTTTTTATTTTGTTAATACCCTACACTATCCTTGTAAATATATTTATACAACAAAACAAACCTTTTTAACAATTTTAATAATATGTGTTTATAAGTACAAGGCCGTAGCCAGCCGATAATTTTGTCAGCCAATAATTTCAGGGGGGGGGTTTGGTGGGTCCATCCCCCATTTGACGGAGGCTAGAAAAAATTCTAAATAATAAACACCTCTGGAAGCTCTCTGAAGTGCTTTTTATGGTGACACAGCCCCCTAATTTGTACTTGTACCTTAATTTTGATATTGTTTGAACCATAAATAAAGCCATATATATTGTTCATAAAATTTTTGGGAGGAGGAAGTGGGAGGTTTGAACCCCCAAAACATCCCCTGACTATGGCCTTAATAAGTTAGATTTTTGCTAAAGCAATCATAGTCAATTAGAGCACTAGAGGAACAGTTATTATTATTATTATTGAAAAAAGTGTTCATTCTAGTAATTATCAACCAATAACCAATCAATAAAGTAAAACAATGTTATAATTGGTAATGAAATATTCATTTAAGTTTAAGGTCTGAATAAAAGTTATATAGAGATTCCTTATGAAAGGAAACACTCCCTAAATTACATAATTAAATTTCAATTGAGTTTGCTATTGAATTTTAGGCTACTTAATTAATATAATAGGTAGACACAATGAAGGTCATGTGTTCTTTAATACCTGACTAAAACAGTGCTGGTAGTTTAGTAGTTGAAAGAAGTTCGAGCAATACGGTTCACCAATTGGATTCATTCAATATAATAGATACATATTTTAAATTTTTTAAATAGAAATTTTGGTATTAAAGATTAACTTGATTTATCAACCAAGCTTAGTATGAAATTAGCAAATTCACCAACAATTAGTGAGGGACAAAAAGCTGAAATGATAACAAATCTCCCATCTACTTTAAGTCCATTTCTCTATATTTGTAAGGTACTTGGATTGGCTCCGGTCAAGATCAATCAAATATATGAGAATATTGGGGGCCAATTGTTCACAAGATACCCACATGGGTCCAATTTCGATGGAAACTGCGCCGGTGGGCGAAAAAGCAGCTTCATTAAATGTCAAGTGTCAATTGCATGGAGGATTTTCAACATCGCAATGATTGCAATTATTATTGCTAGCACTCCAGTTCGAATAATAAAACTGTACAGTTCAATCATATCACAAAAAATGTCACATTTATCAGCATTCACTCAAGTTAGTACTTTAAGTTTGCAAGCAGCCATTGCTCTACTTTGTATTACTCTGTTCACATGCAGAAGTCACTGGGAAAGGTTTGGGAACGTTTTGAATGTCTTTAATAAGCTGGATAACATTTTGTTTCAAAACAAAGTTATGGTCTATGGCTCAACACGTACTTTTCTGTTCTTGGAAATAGCTGCTATTTGTCTAATAATTATGTCATATATCCCCTTTTTCACCATCGTAACTAGTCACGATTGGTTAGAAGCATGTGTCGGAATTACGTCAATACACCTGGTCCAGAGTGTTTGTTTTATATTCAACATCCTTGTTGGTAACATGGCACTATTAGTCAAACAAAGGTTGTCTCACTTGAACGTACAGATATCCAAGATAGCCGCTATTTACAAGAGTGATGAACAAGAAGTAACTTCATCTCCTGGCACTAGTCACAAGTTCCTGACAAGATCCTTTACCCTCGATGACACCAAACCTATGTCTATTAGTATCCTGGCTGATCAACCTCGCAGCTCTAGACTGTATACCCTTCGCCAAGCGCACAGTAGTTTGTGTGATGTCGTCCAGACCATCAACGAGATGTTCGGACTCCTACTGTTGCTGAACTTGTTAATCTACTTCATTGTAATAATACAAAAGCTGTACTGGATTGTGATGATGGTATTCAAAATAGGGATAACCATTCAAGTGCCTTGCATCTCCTTTGGGGTGTTGATCATCATCATGAACGTCACGTTTCTTACGTTGAGCTGCGACTGTGTGAACTCGGAGGCGAGTGACACCAGTGTGGTCCTCCAGAAGATGAACCTCCTGAGAGGTGTGGAGCAGCACACCATGGCAGAGGTACAAGTGTTCCTGCAGCAGGTCAACAACAGGAAGGTACATTTCACTGCGGGTGGCTTCTTTACCCTGGATCGTGCCATGTTGTTATCTGCTCTTGGGGCAGTGACAACTTATTTAGTCATTCTTGTGCAATTCCAAATTAACTAAAGTCTGGTAAGTATTTTATGTAATCGTGTAGAGTGTGTTTTTAATATATTTGTAAATCTTTGCCTTAGCTAAAAGCACACAATTTGTCACATTTGATACTGTTTGGGCAGTAATTACATTGTTTCAGCCATTGGTTAAATTTTATTTAATTATTTTAAGCGAATATATATATATATGTTTTTTAAAGTATATACTTATTAGTAGTTAATTATTTCTTGTAGTATTAATATGCTTCAAGTAGCTTTTAATACACAATTTGCCAAATTCATTAAAATTGCAAATAAAAAATAAAAAAAATCAATAAAATGACCAGTAAAGATAGGACAATTGAAAGAGTAAATGGTTGTGTGAAGAATAAGAAGAAATAATAAATGAATAATGTTATTAATCAATGACTAATGATGACAGCCAAGATTTCTGCAGGAATACTTGAGGGGAGTGGACCATTGTAAAAATTGTTAATTTGCTCAAATGTCTTAAATTTTGGAAATATGTTAGATATAGGTTTATACTCCTCCCCAATACAGTTTTCCAACCTAATATAAGCCCATGCGAGGGAGCAGACCAATCAGATGAGTAAAGGAAATCGAAGGGAGAGGTCTGTTACTTTCTTTTCCATCATAGTTTCACTATCCCGTATATGGTTATTGGTAGAAGAAGGGGGAGCGGTTCATTTACTTATCTTTTGTCTCCTTTTATGATAGTTTCCTCGGGTGCACCAAGCTGAGCATAATACATCATAGCAGCTTCCGCGATCAAATGTTAGAACACGGCAAAACTTAACTCACCGTTTCTCTGGAACTATTTTGACTATCCCCGTAATTTTTTCGGAATTATTTATAAAAGCCTTATAAACCATTATGATCTTATAACCATTCCCATATTCTAACGGGTTCATTCTTAAAAAAAATGTTTTCTTTGAAAAAACTATAATACAAGTTTGATTGCAGACATATTTTCACTCTGTTTAAAAAAAATTCCTAGTTGATATAAATGGATAGTGTAAGTGCATGAAATAATCATCATGAACTTAATTTCATTTTGAAATAAGATTCATTCCTCTAACACCAGTACAATGTGTTTAGTTACGAGTTATTTGTGCTGCTAGGTTTTCGATACACCGATTGGCTTTGAGACTTAACAACTCTTTTAGTTTTGAACTCTAGTTTAGTTTGTGCCGTAGGTACAGACTTAAACTAAAACATCTCTTCGATTCCGCCTTCCAGTTGTGACTTTTTCTCGGATAATTCAAGATCAGAAATCTCACCACAAATCCAGAAGTGTATGCATGCGCAGAGGTTACTTGTACTGCACAATTCTTTCCAACTAAACTTTCAAGAATGAGATATAATGGAGAAAGAAAACAACTCGAAGGTTGGAACAAAGATAATGAGGTGGAAATTACACCTAGTTGCTATGACTGACATCAGGATCGGTACACTCCGGCTATATTTGGCTGCTCTGCAATGCGACCTGAGGGCCAGTCTAGGTTGTGTTGAACATGGGTTCAATCAAAATAACACCCCTCCTGTAGTTTAACTCTAGATATTAAAAATAAAATTGATTAATAAACTACAATCCTTGTTCATTTGGTTAAAGTATTAAACAAAACAATCAATCCAACACCTAAAATATATTCCCCCATCAAAACTAAAAGTATTATTTTATAAAATAAAACTTGAGATTGTTATTAAAAGTTATAAAAAAACCTGTTGATTATTTGTTAAATTTAATTATGTCATCATCATACACAATATGTTATTTTATATGCTATTTTATACTAAGTTACAAGAGATTATGCTGAATAATTTATGTGTGGGGTATCCCCGTATTAAACTTTGTCTATAAAAAATAAAAAATAAATAAAAATTATTTTTTAAAATTTTCAATACATTTTTTGATCAATATTATTAACCAAAATTACAATTTAGAAATAAAAATGTTCATGCCCCATTCCCCTTAAGCATCATTACCAGTAGGCTGATGAGCATTTCTTATTGGAAATAAGGGGTTTGGAGTGGCGGAAAGTCGTTCAGTATATTCAGTTAGCTTTTGGTGATTCAATAAAACAATTAATTTAATTCATTCTTCATTTGTTGGTGTCAGCCTAAAATTAATAAAATAATGCTTACTAATATTTGGAATCTTCCAGTCAAAATTAATTTTTGGATTCATACTTTAATATTTAAATAATATTCATATCCTAATTCAATACATTTTTATGTTTTGATTTTTAGATAAGGCATTTTTTGTTAGCAACTTTGTTTATGTGACAGTGTGTATCAAACACTCTAATGTTGTTTTCTGTCCCTTTTGGACTTGTTAAATATTTTGAATTGATGGAACTTTAACTTTTTTGTGAGAATAGTAGCAATATGTCATTTGTAGGGAATATTAACTAGCTATTAGTCTCTGTCTTTAAGTCTTGTTATTTCTTTTTGCTCTAGGTAAATAAAAATATGTTTGGGAATATAATAATTAATGGTTTATTGATCTTAATATAACTTAACTTTTCTATATGTATATCAAATAGGTGCTACAGGTCAAATTCCTTGTTTAAGCATTATCACCTTGTTGTCCTTTAGTATACAACTTAATCCAATTAATTATTTTAAAAGATTAAACAATATTTAAATAATTTGTCAAATATTCTATATTTTTATTTCACTTATTATGTCAGTAAGTTACAAAAGTAAACATGGTTGTATATAGCTTATACAAAACAAATAAAATAGCTACAATTCACACTATTTTTTAAACCAGTCATTGTCCTTATGCAATAAACACATCATTGCAAGTTTTAGTGTTCATATACTCAGAATTATTGCAAATATATTTTTTGTTTTTCCTGTATGTTGTACCAGGACTTTTTTTAAGCACCGCGTCTTACTACCCGTTCAGATTATACACATATGTACTAATTGTACTAATGAGTTATGGATGAGGAATGTTGAATTTAAAAAGGTGTACCGATTTTTGTGTGAAGGAAAAGTAGAAAATCACCTTTAGTACACCTAACCGGGATTCGAACCGCGATCGCCCCATAATAAGCAGTCTAGTCTAACATGATAGTGATGCCCTTAGACCGTGCAGTCATTGGAACAGGTCTTTCTAGGACATTTACTTTTAAAATAAAATTTACAGTATATAAACAGGTTTGTTGATTTCATAAATATCCTGAGAGCTAACAATTAATTTTTTAGCTTTTCTCCGATTAGTGTAAATCTCATCGATGGTTGCAAATACTGTTGTGGTTTGAAATTAATACATATTATATTAATAAAATGTCACTAAAATATAAATTTATAGATTATTGCTAAGAAACATAAATTATTATTTATTTATTATTTAGCACCGCGTCTTACTACCCGTTCGGGTTATACGCTTAAGTACTAATTACCCTAATAGACTAGGAATTGGGAAGGTTGAATTTAGAGGAAGTGAACCCGCATTTGCGTGGAGTGAGAGTGGAAAACCATTTAGGAAAAACCACCCCCAGTTCACCCGACCGAGCTTCGAACCTCGATCTCCCCGTCCTCGGCGGTC
>CABFWO010000290.1:88506-114118 GCA_902155825.1 Timema genevievae | reverse complement strand
CTGAATATCGGCATGTAGGGAAAAAAAAAAAAAAAACTCCCCGAAGGTTATACAATCTCGAGAAGTGTAGATCGATGCCAACATTTTGCAACGGGATTCTTCACTCAGCCCAAGTATTGCTCAAATATACAAATGTAAATGTTTGATGAGAAAGATATTTACTAAAAAAAAATAAATAAAAAATAATGATGATGGTAATAGATAATTATATATAGCACCATGTCTTACTACCTTTTCAGGCTATACACATATGTACTAATTAGGTCAATGAGTTAGGGATGAAGAAGGTTGACTTTAGAAGAAGTGTACCTGCATTTGTGTGGAGGAAGAGTAGAAAACCATCTGGTAAAAACCATCATCATTACACCCAACTGAGGTTAGAACCCCGATCAGAATATTATCGGCAGTCTAGTCTAACATGTAAGTGACACCTTAGACCACATGGCCATAGAAGCAAGTAGTTAAAATTAAAAAAAATTCTTAAAAATATATTCCAGATGAATCATAGTAATTATAACTGAGCTTTTCAAAGATATCCAACTTCCTCTAGCCCTGATTTAGTGACAGACTAACCAAGTTGGCAGCCCTCTTCCTACTCAACGTCATTGAACTCAGAGTAGGACTAGAGAATCCCCTAAGGGACAGTGTTAATCCAATCAGTGCGTGAGAGAAGACCACAAGTCTAAGCAGAAGGGAATTCGACATTGCGAGAACATCGAGAAACCAAGATAATCAAATAGAAATCCTCTTAGCTTTATGGATTTCTGTACATCTATTTTATGTGGTCAGTCAATATTGCCCGAGTAGAGGGGAGTCCTTGGGAAATATTGGGGATAGTCTGATCACAAATAAACTTGTGTCATTCTTATAAAAATGTTTGCAATTAGATTACTATTGTATAACATATCAGATACAGCCAGACATTGAATCTATATATAAACAATATAGAAGTTATATTAAGTTTTTTACTTCAAATTTTAGTTTGTTTGTTTCCCACTCTAATTTTAAAAAAAGTTCTCTAGCTAATAAATCCAAATTATTATTTTATGGATTACCACAGTTCTCATTGTGTCCAGCTTAAATTAAGTTGACAATTCCTTAACTTTCCAAATTTTTGTTCCCAAGCAGGTATGCTGCCGGAAAAATACACAGTTTTCATTTACAAGTATACAATAGAATCTCGATTATCTGACAGTTCATTATATGACTTATTTATCGTGCTTTTTGCTTGAACTCACCGTAAGGAAGAGAAGCAAACTGTGAAACAAACTTCAATAACTAGTTTTTTAAATAGTGACGATTGCATTTTGCATACTACAGTAAATAATTATAGTTGCATTTAATTAATTTAAAATCCATTTTTCTTTTAACACAAATAAAATGATTGTTTTGTATTTTATTGCAATATTTATACTTTGATTAATACTATTCTATTTATTAGTGTTTGAGAGTGGACTTGTAGTAAAAATATGAATCACATGACCAGTGGCGTAATTAGCACAAGGCAGGTGGGGCACATGTCCTGGGAGACAAATTCACTAGCAATATTGGCAGCTGGTGTTATATAAAAAGTAACCGGTTTGAGTACTAATACAAGAACTCAGCCACATTACAAAAAGAACAGTTTTCAAGAGGTGACAGTTTTTTATTTGCCCTGGGTGCTGTCAATCCATATCAACTCTAGCTGTGCATATGCACTCAACCTCAATTGGATTCAAACCAAAGTATTACAAGGATAAGAACTAAGACAAAGCTTGAATAGAAAAGAGGTTTATTAAAAAGTTCAATGTGTTTATTGATTCTGAGTGTAGTGAAGTTCTGTTTTAGCTTGACCATTTGGCGTTTGGTCTGTCCGTATCTTTGTTCTGCAATAACTGTCGAAGGCATTGACCAATTTGACTGAATTTTGGCAGGGAAATTCTTTTAATTTAGGCCGAACAAGTCATGCACATAATTTTTCAATCTGGGATTTCCCTTTAAAGATGGAGGCCACTCAAAAATCTGTCTCTCTGTACCACAATAACTGCCAAATATGTGGACCAATTTTAATGAAATTTGGCAGGGAGGTTATTTGAGCCTAGGCCAAGCAACACATGCACATCGTTTTTCGATCTGAGTTTTACATTTAAAGATTGCGGCCCCTCAAAAATCTGTCTCTCTGTTCCCCAATAATTACCAAATGTGTGGAACGATTTTAATTAAACTCGGCAAGGAGATTATTTGAATGCAGGCAGAACAACATATGTACACAGTTTTCCAATCTGGTTATGTGTTTTAATACATCAACCACTTAAATGGTTTTTCATTTAATAGCTCATCTCAAGTGATTTGAATTTAAAATCATAATCAATTGATTATCTACAGTGTATTTTTTCAAATGTTGACATTTATTGTGAGACTGACATCTTAGACAGTGTGAATAACAGTTATTCTCTATGACTATTATGGACCATTGAATAAAGTATATTTGTCTTCTGTCTAACTTGATCACCAAAGAAAAATATCAACTTGAAGTCCCAGGAGAAATCTTTTGTTTAGCATTATCCACATGTCAAAATAAAATGCTATAAAATTTTTTCAAACAATCTAAAACTAACCTTTACAAGGACATATTTGATTTAATAAGAGCCGAATTATTGTTTTATAATGTTATACTATGTTTGTAATTAAACAAGGGTTCTATAACTTATATGCACGATTCTGAAAATTGAAAAATGACACCTCTGCCTTAAAATATGAGTGAAGAATAACCCTGGGCACAGGACGATTCCTGGATAACTCAGTGGTTAGAGCATTGGTGTACTAAGCCACAGGTCCCAGGTTCAATACCTGTGTCAAGGTGTCATTTTGCAATTTTCAGAATATGATATCTATATGGAGTAATCCTCAGTAAAAGCATAATTAATAGCTTTGGCTATATGATTCTTATATTAACATATTTATGATTTTTCAATATTCTATATTATTGTATTGCCCTTATGTTATATTTTGATTGAATTTTAATTATTATATAACCATTTAGAGTGTAACCTCGTTCATCTAGCCCTCATTGATCCAGATTTCCAGTTTATATGTACTGAAATTTTAAAATTTTGCATTTTTTTGGTATAACATTTTTATGAGACTTATGGCCGTGAAATGTCTGCGTGAGCGCACTGCTTGTTTATGAGTGAATAGTGGTTGTAACATAATTCAAGTGTTTTATAATTTGTTATTGTGAAAATAATCGTTAAGTTGTAGTAAGTATATATGGTTTAATGCATTTTTCCTATAATTTTCCTAATCATCGAGATTTTTGTTAATCCAGATGACACCGGATCCCAGCTAGGCCGGATAAACGAGGTTCACTGTATCAATTTTTTAAAATTTTAATTAATTTATTTTAATGCTTTAATATGATTGATTTCTCATAATATTATAATAATTGCTCCTTATTAAACTTTCAAAATGTGCTTCAATAATAATTATTATAAGACAGGGTAATAGTGTGATCCGTCAAGCTAAGTATGTTATTTTTCAGGCTAGATGTAGTGTACGTAACATTTTTTTGAATGGTGGGAGCTAGGTGTACTGTTTATAAAACTACTAGTGCTCTGAAAATTTCATCTCATGGCCGTTTTTACAATTTGAAAGTTACTTATACTAATGTTATACTTGATATGAAACGAGGTTGAGTTCTATAAGAGATCAGGATGAACCTCAAGTGGCACTAACAGAAATTAAATTTGTAATTAAACTTAAAACAATATTTTACCATTAAAACCATATTAGTAAGACAAAGGCGGAAATAAACATAAGAAAATTAGAACAAGGAAGTAAATAAAGTGTTTCGGTCTCTGCATGAAAGGGCAAGTAAATGAATCAAGACAGTAACTCGATTACTTTTCACTTTTTAAAGACTAAGCTACGAGAACTTAATAAGGTTAATTCTAACAGCGACAGTTTGAGGAGGCAACTTTCGACTCAATAATATGGAAACAATAGTTAAGCTCTGATAAGTTGAGAGTGAATGTAAGCTAAGTGTTGCTGGCTGAAACTGTACTTGTAAATTTTTTTCACCATAGCTATCACTTACCAATCACAAACATTTCTAAGATTACAAAGTGATATGTGAATGTGTGCACAAAGGAATTGTGTGTAGTAGTGTGATATTGAACTAAAGAACAATTTGCAAGTACAGCAATACAGCGGGTTATGGACCAGAACACTGATGAAAGTCAAAGTATAGCCTTATTTTAGCTTGCAAATGCATGAGCTATGAATAGTTTGGTTATTTTAATTTCAAAAATAAGTAATAGTAATATGTTTAATGTCAAATATAAGAAATGAAATGCAGACAATTTAAAAAAAGAAAACGTATGAACCAAACAACTTATATTCAAAGACTGAAAAATGAAAGAAACATGATGGCATGTGGTGATGATAAAATGCAATGAAAGAGCGTAGCAGGCAAAAAAATTTGGAAACATGGTTATAATTTAAATCCGAAAAAAGAAAAGAGTGACGAAACTCAAACAAAGTGACGAAAGTCGAGGTATTGCAGTACAATCTCATTAAGATGATCCTCGGCTGGCCATTAAATGGCTATACCCATTTTTTGGGGTGCGAGGGGTGGGGTGGTAAGAAGAGTAGGTTACCCTAAATGCGGTGGCTCGGGCTGAAATTCTCCAACAGCCCGAATAATTGTTTTTAAAGTTTATAATATTCTTTATTCAATTTAAAGGGTTTCAAAATAATAGGGGTAATAGGTGTTGTAAAATCTACATGACCTGATAAGCTACTAGTTTAGGACTCTAAGTATTGAGGTGGATTAAAAAAAATAAACGGCTAATTTATATTTGGGAAAGTTTGGAACCCAATACTCCCTTCTTCCCCTCGATATGCTTCTGCCCCAATGATGTAGAGTAAGGTGAATTCTTGCACCAGAACAATACTGAACAAAAAGGAACAATCTACAAGTATGATCTCATCAAGTTATGACTCAGCTGTACAAGCCACCACTAAGATAAACCAATAATAGATGCAAACTATCTTTAAGCAGTATAATTCTCTAACTGTGAGTGATGTAAATAAGCATAATGTATTGTTGGCAAAATGGATTAAAGTAAAACAAATGTAAGTATAAAACTGAACTGGGCACTAAGACATGGGGGAAAACAAATAAATAAAGAAGTTTGTAAAATATAAAGAATTTATCTAAATTGGTTCGTAAAAAATAATTTCATTCAACTACTATGAAGGTGACAGTTTTAAATATAGAAATTCAGACATATTTTGAAATTTTATCGGTTGAGAACAGTTTTGAGGCCAAAAACCTTGGGTTCCTGAAGGCTCTATTTTCTCTCCTTCCTTCTACCTTCACACCCTCATTTTCCACTAATATAGTACTAGTTTTAACTAAAAACGAAAATGAGCCTTTTAAATAAATTAATGAAGTGAATTAATGAAAAATGATTATAGTGAGTAATAAATTACATATAATATTAGTTGAGAATTATTGTAATCAATGTTACATGTTGTGTAAGTATTCATACAAGGTCTTGTTAGTCTGGTTACAGCTGGATATTTCCGTGGTCTGTGACTTCATGAATCATGTGTCATGGACATGAATATTTAAGAACCGCAAGATATTTTTATATGACAATATTAAAGGTATGACCGAGTTCTCCTCATTTTCCAAAATTGAATCCTTTATACATAACCTGACTTGAGCTAAAAAATAAAAAAGTAAAAAGAAGAACACAGCAAAAATAAAAATAATAAACTATCTTAAAAATTAAGATTCTAAATATTTCTACCTAGCCCCCAAGAAATTGAAAACTTCAAGTCATGTCGGTCGTAACAAGTTTAGAGGTGAGTTAATGAGTCAGTAAAATAATAAAATAAACACAAGGAAAAGAGGCGGGAAGTGAACGTCAAATGACATCACAAGATGGAAAAACCTAAGGCCTTCGCATGACAAAATTCAATTATATGACGCAAACCGCGTCAAACACCAATTACTAAGGGAAGTGGTTAGCGAACTTAAAAAAAAACTCAATCATACGATGTGGGCCGCATCAAACATCAATCACTAGGTGAAGTGGTTAGCGAAGAGAGGCGCTCAAATTAATGTAATCTTGTTTTGAGGCGTCATTTAGGTCCTACTAAAAGGAGCATTTTATTGGTAGATAATAATTTTTTTATAGCCCCTTTGCTCTGTACTTTATACATTTTGAATTAAAAACTATACTCATACCGTTGGGTACACAGACTAAACGTCAAGCTTGTCTACTCTAGTTTGCCGGTGAGTGGAAGGTCGGAGTTTGAATCCCTGCTGTTTGTACTGAGTTTATTTTTCAAAATGGTTTCCCACTCTCACTTTATTTTTACTCAAATGGAGATACATTTTCTAAATTCTGCCCTCATCTCCAACCCATTAGTTTAATTGAATGGGGGTAACCCAGACAGATATAAAGGCGTAACACAAAAACAAATTTATCTATGAACAAACTTAGTAATAAATATAATTTCTGAATCTTGGCACCATATTTGGCATATGTTATTGATAACCCAATTTTCAAGAATTAAGTAAAAGTTGGTTTATGGCAGGCAGAAAAGTCAAATTAGTCACTTCACTGACATGTCACATCGTATTCTTGAAAATACATTTATATAAGATATAGTGTTCTATCATGAACAAGATGACCAATAAATAACAAATCTGTTACTTATTTTAAGTTGAAATAATTAATGAGGTATACAAACATTTTAGTCAACTCAATCAATTTTACTAATTGTGAGGGTTATGGAATTTTACTAATGGTTTCATGTATTCAACTAATGAGTACTACATCTTAATTAAATATAAAAGATTTACTGTTGAGGTATGTATGGGATGGCATTAGCAATATAGCCCAAGGTAACAAGAGGGAATAGGTAAATAAATAAATTGAGAATTATAAATTACAAGAAATAAAATAAAAATGTTACATTGTATATACAGTCGGAATAAAATTCCCCATATTGGAATAGAGGCAAAAACACTATTGGTATTTCAGATAAGATATTAAATGTATACATATTAATATTGGATTCATAAGACACATATTTATCATAGACAAATTGTTTTTGGAGAAAGTTTAGTTTAACAACGTTGCCTACTTGGTGATTTCCAAAGTTATTTTTCAAAGTGTGATGCATCTTAACTTGACTTGCCTAAGCACTCGTTAAGCACTATCACACTTGGACAAACAATATTCAAACTATAAAGGAAAACCCTTACCCTCTTTCGCTGATGTGCATAAACATAATCTTTACTATTCGCGTCTGGACAGCATCGATTTATATTTCAACATAATTTTTTTTTTCTTTGTTCCTATTATAGATAGACATATGTTCCATGAACATTTTTTTGATATAAATCCTGAAAGAAAGAATCCTATAGGCCAATTTCTTAAATAAACCAAATAGCTTGAGTTGTTGATGGTAAAAAAAAGGGTTTACAAAAGAAGTTACTTCAAGATCCAAAATATAATTGTGTGAAACTAAGACTATTTTTAGAATTATTTAAAATTTGATGATTTTTGTTGCAATGTTATTTCTTTAAAAGCCACCCGATAAAATATAAGTACATTTACATGGGAGATCCTATCTTGATTTGCCACTACATCAAAGGTAGACAACACCCTTAAGTTAAGTAATTACGTTACAACCTTATTTGCAAAGCAACAAATTGTCAAACATATTATATGCTTAAATTATAAACTCTATAACAATGAAATACAAAATAATAAAATTTGTACAATGATTTATTAAGTTGTATTATATCTTAAAAGTTGAAATTAAGTTAATTTCAGCTCTTACGTTGGTTGTAAAACATAAATCCAGTTGTCAAGGTGGGATGTAAGATAAAACGAGTTGAGATCCGTGTTTTACCAGTGTTCATGACAAAAACTTTTTTATTTTCAAATAAATAAATATTTGCTTCAGTATATTAGTTTAATTATCTACACATATTAATCTCTTTTTTTTATAACTGCGTCTCACTACCTGTTCAGGTTATATGCATATACGATAGTTAATATAATACGTTAGGGATGAGGAAGGAAGCATTTTCGAGGTAATCAACCCACATTTGTGTGGTAGGAGAGTGGGAAACTATTTAGGAAAAACCACCCTCATTATACCCGGATGGGATTCGAACCCTAATCTCCCCGTCATCAGCAGGCCAGTCTAACACGAGCATTTACATGATAATGGTTGATTTTGTTATTAATAATTTAGGTTAATAATGAAATATTAATAAATAAGTTGATGAAATGTTTTGATTAATATCTTATATTTCCATTTTATTCCTTTTTCCTCGACGACTATCTGTATGGTGACCCCACTTAGCCAAGAATGTCACAGCTATATTGTTATGTCATTATCACTAAAAGGTTAAAGATTATCAATAAACATTTTCTCCAGCTAAGTTCCTTTTAACTCTAACTAGCGAGTTTTTGAGGTGCTAGAAAAAAAATCAATAAAAAACACATCAGTGACATTAGACCTTCTACTATACGATGGTCTTGATTTAGCCTTTATATGACTCTTATTTGCCAACAAACCTTTGAGAATGTTAAAATGAAGATAAGTAAACCGAGGAAAAGGGGGAAGCAAAAATATTGGTTGTTTTTCTACCTGTAAGTGCATTTGGCCTGAAGACCTCATCACAATAAAGAAATACTACTTACACAATTGAACAGAAGAGGAAGCGTGGAAGTAAGAGGGGAGGGAAGATAGAAGGTTTGAGAAGCGAAGTAGAGCAAAATGAAAAGAGAAGATATCATATGAGAAAGAGAGCACTCGAGAAAGGAATGAATGGACATAGTACAAGCTTTGAACCAATCAAAAATACTTTTTATCTTTCCCTGTGATGTTGGCTACAATTGCACACAATCAAATCTAGAACATTCTGGTCTAATAAAGTAGAGACCTTTTGAAAAAAAGAGAAGTAATAAATGTGTCAGACAACATGGAGACCTTACCAATGAAAAGACTTGTTTTTGGGAGGGGAGTAGGTGGGTCAGGGTAAAGGAGGAAGGGAAAAGAACATGTATTATTATTTCTGTACCTTTTTAGTTTTTACCAATTGAGAATTTTAGTGGGCACATTTAGTGTGTAAAATGGTTTATCTTTTGAATATCATGTTATAAGCGCGATTTAAAAATGTACTCTATATATTCAACACATCTTCTCTGCTCTAATTTATGGCTGTACATGTTTTTATATTTCGCTTTTATTAAAATTATTTGCGACCTTGGGGGCAGGGTGGGGAAGGCGATAGTTTCCAGTACCCCCCACCCCACCTCTCGAATGTTGACTAAAGCAGAATATATTTTATTGTATTTGTAAATGCACAGCCTAATTCAGAAGGTGAGTTTGGGTAATACTAGTGTCTGTTATGAGTTGCGAATGACAAAACGAGCAGTGCAGGTTGTTTTGATTATTTTATAAACAAATAAACTAGAAGAGCTGACCAGAAAAGTGTTGTCAGCATTCCTTAGTCAGAACCGAGGACAGGGGCCATGATAAAATGTACAAGGAACCACCCATCCCGGTTGACTAAACAAAATCGCAATCTAGGGGGTCACTCTGCCCCGTTCGGGACTACGCGGACTAGGACGCCAGTTCATGAGTACTTATTGTGAGGGCTGCCGCTTGAGCCCAGTGTACCAGGGTTGGGAACCGTGTAGAGATCACCTTGTAGTCAGACAGGCCAAGGGGAATGCTTATCAACACCTCGTTTTGTCATTCTCTAAGTTCTCTCATTCTAATATATCTACTAACATCACATTTGTAATGAGCAGGGCCATGGCATTTGATGACCTTAAAATTGCCAAAAAAAAAAAGATCTATAAAATGATGCTAAAAACTCTAAATAATGACTTTAAATTTGGTAAAAATGACCTAAAAAATTTGATTGAAATTCCATAGTATGATGTATTTATTACAAGAGCTAGGATTTACACTATACACGTAAGCAAAAATATCTCTCCTGGTCTGTCCATTTCCAGTTTTCCTTGGTGTGGACTCGGCTGGAATAAAATGACTGGTATGCAGTTCCAGGAAATCCTTTAGTTTAACATGGCTCAGTTCCCACAGAGGAATGTTTCCAGATACCAGAACGTCACACAAATCTTTAGAGAATGTTGATAATTTTTCTTGATTCGTGAATGAATTTTGTGCAAGTAATGATTGAGAGGTTTTATTTTTATCAATATTCTGGATACCACAGACATGTTTGTTGCGACTGATATGCTGTAGAATGGTTAAATTTTTTATCTGATGCCAGCCACTTTCACTTCACATATTTTACAGGAAAGTATTTCACTCTGTAGAAAAAATATCCTCTCCGAATTCAGTAATAATTTGCCTCAAATGACTCGCTTTAGATGGTTTGGTATATGGCATTCTAAATACACAATAAAATGATTGCTAACGAATAATTACAATGTGCACTTTATAAATGAAAACTATACATTTAGAATATTTTGACAGCTAAAATGTGTTCTACTTTACATTGGAATACAAACACCTGATTTAAAAGTGATAGCTCCCCAGCCCCCTGCAGCCCTTTCCAGATATGGTGAGTGACTCACCAGGAATGCAAGGATGGTACAAAGTTCATTTGAACTCTAAAAATTGCTCTCCCCTCCACTTTAAAACCTTTCCAACTTAGGTGTTGTGAAGGTCTGACCAGGAATGTGGATTTTATAAGCAAGCAGGTAAAATGGCACAAAGTTCATTTAGACTCATACATTATCATCTTCAGTCAACAAGTGTGTGGTAAAATATCTGATGTGTGAATGTTATCAAAGCGCCAATAATTCATATATATAACCTTTTTAGAGTCGTTTTCAAACAATTTTATATTTTTCTTTCCAAAAAAATGCTTAAAAAGGAGAAAAATGACCAAAAAATTACCCATAAAATATACATTTCTACAACCAGGGGGTCATGAACAGTACTTATGTACAACTGATTATTGTCTCTGATGGACCAAAAAAAAGATGACATGTCATCAAAATCCGGGCCCTGGTAATAGGATATAGTAGTACTAATAGACCTATTTAAAACCCAAGTTTAACATCAATCACGAACCCACACAAGTATACCCCATCACCTCCCCCTTCTCCTCGGCCATAGCACATCCTGACAGATTCTAAGGCCCACATGCAAGGTAAAGAAAGGGGGTGGTGACATATTTTTGTTTATACCTAGCATATAAACATGTTTTAATATAATATTTAGACCCTTTTGGTAGTCGTATGGTCTAAGGCAGGCATTATAAAATGTTACTCAATTATTTTCCTTATAAACATCAAGTAAATACAGTATTTTGATTTGTGATACTTGGGAATTTAGAATAGTTTGGAGAGTTCTGGCAGGTTTGGTTATTTTCACCAAATCCATACTCTTTCTTCGACATGGATCAATTCCAACATAAGTGCAACGTTCGGCAGAACGTAAGTATGATAACAGTTGTTTACTCACAAAAATGAAATCAAAATTTCAAGATATCTCAACCTTCGGCTACACATATTTCAAAACTTATACGAATGACTTTGGCATAAGATTTAAAGCACAACATTAACAACATTCTTGCAAATAAGTTTCAAATTGTTGGTAAAAAAATACAGGGTTAGTCTTATTGTAATATTTAGGCTTCCACTTTTCTTTTTGTCATAATAAAATACTAGCTTGGAATTCTTTTTAATTAATGTAATGAAAATACTTTTTTTTTAATGTGGATGTGGTCTCTCTTAGTATATTTATTGTTTAATGTGGCCCTTCTGATCAAACTAGTTTGGCAGTGATTTTCAACTTTTTTCAACTCAAGGCACACTGTAAGAGGTGCTAAAATTGTAAAGGCACACCATCAGTTATTTAAGATGAGCGATTTTACGATTAATAATACTAGTATAACGATTGTGTTTAAAAGCTCAATACAGAAAATTCTAATAATTGTGTTATTTAAAAAAAATAATGTTGATAAAAAATTTAAAAATATATATTTTTATTTCTAATTTTTTTTTTCAGCTTCTTTTTGGCCTTCCCCCAAATTTCTGTGGTACATCTGTTGAAAAACGATGCTCTAAGGTGTCATTCTTGAAAGAGAATGGATTGCCAATGACAGAGAGCTCGGGATTCAAATTCAAGTTGGGTGTACTTAAGGTGGGGATGTAGGAATGCGAGAAAAGTTAAGTGTTTTTGCAGTTTTCATACCAACACATTTTTTTGGGATCAAAATAAAACAAATATTGATTCACTAAAAACATAGAGTTTAATTTTATTCCTATGGTGAAAAGTTCTTGTATATCTGTCAAGAGTGTCCTATAATTTGATGACAACTTTCTCTCTTCATTTAAAAAGTTTCTAATCTATTTTCGCTATGATCATGACAGATATTCAAAAACTATTGTTATCATCGTGTGAAGAAAATTAAGCTCTATGTTTGTACTATAGTAATATTTTATATATTTTGGCCAAAAAAATGTTTTGCTATAAAAACTACAAAAACACGGGTCTTTTCTTGCGTTCACTTCATCTCTTTCATGAGGTGTTTTTTTCTTTCCTTAATTGCTTTTCCACACACTCTCTCTCTCTCTCTCTCTACCCCCTCTATCTTTCTCTCAACTGTGGATGTACTTCCTATAAATTATATATTTCTCATCTCTAGCCCATTATCGCAAACATGCAGATAGTCAGAATCGATAGTGAAACAAGCTAAAAAAAATAAACCATTTGGTATTTAGGGAAACAATCAATAATAATAATAATAATAATAATAATAATAATAATAATAATACATATTCAGTGGTTAATAGTATATAGCTCAATAACAACAGCCCAATGTAACTTACGTCCAGAAGATTCATAAGGGAGGCTCGCCTGGCGGGGTCAGTCTCAGTCATTGAGCCCAGGGCCGACTGAATCTTGGGACTCAGTGTACCCCACGAGGAAGAGGCCTGAGTTATGGTCACACCCAGCGAAAAGATCCACATCTAGAGGAAAATAAAAATAGTTATAGTAGAACTTTGATAGGAAGAAACCTTAAGAAAATAAAAACTTTTTTTTGTGGCCAAAGTTGATAATATTTAACTATATTATTATAAATGAATATCAACATAAAGGCTGCAAATCATTGTAATTAAGATACTGTCCTTATGGACAAGCCCTGGATAGAAAAGTAGTAGAGCAGTGGCACGCTAAGCCAAACGTCCCGGGTTCAATTCCCGCGTTCAGATGTTATTTTCAATTAATTTAAATAAATCATTATTATTGTTATTTTATAGGTAGTGAAAATTTAAACAGTGACAATATAAGATAATATGACTTGACTTATGAATATGTTAAGGTAGATCTAATAGCTTTACTAGCTCTCAGAGAAGATTTGTATACAGAAAATATGAATGTACCTATCATATGTTTTACAAGCACTTAACGCACATGTCCTGCCGATTTTAGTGAATTATATATGACATTAATTCTCTCATAAGTGTATGAAAAGAAGTTAAGCTAAAGATGGGTATAATCTTATTTTCCACAATTCCGAATCTAGCATAGTCTTTTAGATATCAAATCCTAATTTAAATTTTTTAAATGTGATACAGTTTTGGTAATAAAAATAAAATCGAAAGTTAAATAACATGAGAGAGAACTTTGTTTTGATTTAAGAAATTAGCATGTAAACCAAATACATTTATTGATATAGATGTGTATGAAATAAAATGCATTGAGCAAAAACAATCTATAGTAAATAAAATGATATTGATATAGATTTGGTAACAGTGCATAATGCATATTCCTTTTTATGTTTACTTGTCAACAATCAGTTTAAAATAAACAAAAACAACTGTTACACTGATTCTAATTTTGCGGTTGTAAAATGAAGAATGTAGAAAACTATACTTGGCTGCCATTTCTGGTTTGAGTATAGTTTTGTATGCCTAGTGCCCCGTTTAATCGGCTGTGAAATGGGGTCTTTAGATTAACAGGCTCACTCTTTTGGTCAGGCCAAATCTTTTGCTCTTAATTTTTATACTATTCAAGCCCAATGTCCACGGCAGCGCGGATCAGAGAAAAAGGGACTAGGCAGGACATAAAGGGAAATTGACACACCATGGTTTTAATTGTACCTCTGTCAACTGAAGAAAGTGACAGAAAATCCCTACTAGTTCAATTCATTTCTGTGTAGCCCTGATTAAAATCACATAATGAGTTTTCACAATCCCATTAAATGATTGCTCTTGGCAAAAAGATGTTCGAATTATATGGCGGACGAAATGGTTAATTGATAGCCATATTGAATAAATGGTGCCCTCGGTGGTCTTGGGGTGAAGTGCTCGCCTTAGGAACCAAAATTCGTGGGTTCAAACCCAGCCAAACGATAAAAATCCGTAGCACAACCTCCTTTGGAAGAGAAGTAAAGCCGTCGGTCCCATGTTGATTTTGGCATGTAAAAGAACAATATAAGTTATGTGAAGATACCTTTCCCGGAAAAATTGGCAGGCCCTTTAGCACCCGCTCTAGAAATTCAGTTTGGAAGGCAATGGGGAACCACCACACTTTCTGAACTCCCACCCAAGTACATGGTATTCCTACCAGATGGTGCAGGCAGCACTAACCAGCCAAAGCAATGGATGGATATAAATCCCATCAAACCAACCTTCGGGTTGTTGACTTAAGAAGACGATCGAGGAAGTGTTTGATCAATTTTGATATTTCAGATACAAGCGAGCTTTAATTATATTGTAGACTCCATCCACCCTGAAAGGTACCTTGACCTTGACGGGCTACACTATCTTATAAGCTGTGCTATTGTAATGCCATGAAAGGTAAGCTTACGCGGTCAGTGAAAGGAGGAAATAATATACTACGAACAAGTTCCAACAAAATTTCATATACAAATAAAAACAATGTTAAGATTTTAACACCTGTCTAAGTCAGGCATGTAAAACTGGCTGCATGCGGCCCTGACCATGATTTTGTGCAGGCTTTATGATAAACCACCATGTCCCCCTACCCTATTTTAACTTCAAGAGAGTAAAACATTTTGTAACGTGATATTTGAGAATTTATTATATTTTGGATAGTCATGTCATGCGAGGTTGGTGTACCAAATATGTATTCTTACTTTGAGAGATAAATTCCCAAAATTCCCAAAATATGTGCAATATAGGCAGCACATACGTATATTAAAAGATATTTTCTAAAATGAAATGAAATCAAACGTCAGAGAGATCTCAGCTTACAGACGGACACTCATTTGTCAACAATTATAAAAGTGACTTTGGCATAAGATTTAAATTCAGACATTGACACCATTGTTGCAAGAAAAAGATTACACACTTTTTGTAATATATGTATAGTTAATTGGTCTAAGGCGTCACTCTTGTGTTAGACTGGCTTCCTGATGACAGGGAGACCGAGGGGGTTTGAATCCCGTTCGAGTCTCCTGAGGGTGGGTTTCCCTAACTAGTTTCCCACTCTCCTTTCATGCAAATGCGGGTATATTACCTCTAAAATGCTTCCTTATTCATCCCTACCCATATAGAGTAATTGAATTATAATCTGAACAGGTAATAAGACGTGATGATAAAAAAAATCAGTGGCAGGCAGCACTGCATTCACCTTTTTTTTTTTGCTTCTGAAAATTGAAAAATGACACCTGGACACGGGAATCGAACCCGGGACCTCTGGCTTAGTACGCCCATGCTCTACCACTGAGCTATCCAGGACTCGTCCCGTGCCCTGGGTCATTCTTCACTCATATTTTAAGGCAGAGTCTATGATGGACTGGCGGAAATCGTCGGCTACAAGTATGTGATTATATTAATATCACGAGCCATCGGATAACGCAGCCATCTGCGACTCGGTAGTTGGCTGTTATGCTGCCATTTGCGTAAGACATTAATGACCAGGAGGGACATTACCTCCAATTCGTTCGCCTGTATGTAGACTATTAAGGTACGATTTCGAACCTCGCTACCATGGCGGCGGCGAAGATCACTACCGCTCCAATGCATTTTGTAGGAATACTTTTCGAGCTCCACCGCCGCTACCTGTGCAGCGCTACCTGTGCAGCGCCGCCACCCAGCCGCACCAGGAGCAGTCTGGCAGAGTGCAGCCACGCCGATGTAGTAGTAGAAGATTAGTTTTTTTTTATATTTACTTACCTCGTCTTACTACCCGTTCGGGTTATACGCTTTAGTACTAATTACGCTAATGGGTTAGGAATTGGGAGGGTTGAATATAGAGGAAGTGAACCCGCATTTGCGTGGAGGGAGAGTGGAAAACCACCCTCAGTTCACCCAACCGAGATTCGAACCTCAATCTCCCCGTCCTCGACAGTCGAGCTCAACACGACTAGCGCGTTAGCTAACTACGCTACCGAGGCGGGTAATTTTGTATATATCTTTCTTGGATTTTTTTTTTACGTTTTTGCATTAATAAAGCTAGTAGCAGAACGTTGTCATCGTCTTCTTCTTCTTGTAGTAATTTTATTAATTTCTGATTATTAACAGCAATGGACGACATGATACGTGTACTGTGTGTTTTATCAATATATCTCCCGTCTGACCCTCCGTACCATGCTGCCGCTGCCCAGGTAGCGAGGTACGAAAAGCACCAAACCGCCGAGGCGGCGCTGCTACATCTTGGCGGCGTCTACACGATGTGATGATAGTGAATATGGAGGTGTGGAGCCGGTGGGAGTCTTGAACATAACATAAACCTAATTTAACAACCCTTGGCGACCAGTGGGATAGTTACCCTTGAGAGTAAAAATACCCAAGGTACTAGCAGGAAATGGAACCCAAGACCCCTACGCTCATAAAAAGGTGCACTGACCACTACAATTTGTTTTGATCAAACTGGGCATTACCAGCCATGCACAGAGACTGTATTTTTTATTACTAACAACTTTTTTTTTTTGGGTGACCTGGCGGTCTAGGGGTAAGGTGTCACTTCTGTGCTGGCGTCCGGGGTTCAATCCTCGGTCCCAGCACGGATTTATCTGATTGCCAAACCCTTCCTTCACCTCTGACAAGATGTGTATTAATCACAATTTGTGAATGTGAGGAATGCCAGCCCTCCACCGTGGTTAGGATCCCACGTTAAATTGTAGGTCCTCCATTTCATCTCACAATCACCCTACCATTACACATTAGCGTAAGTGCGTATAACCCGAATGGGTAGTAAGACGCGGCGCTAATAATAATAATAATAATAATAATAATAATTTTTAAACATTTTAAATCCCTTAGGTTGTATTTTTTAATCGAAGTCATTATAATTCACTATCTTTAGTGACCTCATTGCACAATTAGCTGCCTCCTTTCTCTTGTGGTTTAACATCAAAGCTATGATTGGAACTCTTGGTATTTTATTATAAAATCTGAGAAAATATTAACGGCTGCCTCTAGTGACAAGTTTCAAACTTTTTGAATTTCCTTCCTGTCCGTTCCGTTTCGGTGGATGCACATGCTGCCTTCCTGCTCTTCATGAGCCGGTGGAGGGTAGGGCCTTAATATGTGAGGCTGATTAGGGGACGCCAAGAAATATTTTGCCCGTCCTATTTGAGATCTATACTCATAGAGTTAAAACTATAGTACGGGCGTCGTTACCAAAGGAAACACGTGGTACCCGTACTCCCTGCACCCCCCGCCCCCAAATAATGTGCTCAAATGAAACTATTAGTACCGTAAAATAAATGGCGAAAATTGCTTTATTCAGAAAATTGAAAATCCACCTTTGGATCCTATAGAATAATTAATACTTTTATCATATTATTTGTGTTATTCCTTTAGTATTAAATAGTTTTTTAACCTTAACTAACATGAAAATGGGTTTTGTACATCCCCCCCAATAATTTAAATTTTACAACGTCTATGAACTAGAACCACTCATTAAAAACGCAAGTACTAGCATGTTTGAACACATTTTAACAAAGCACCACAACGGCTACTAGCATCATTGATTATTATTTTAAGGTTTCCACAAGAGTTACATCCATGCATACAATTGGATGCGTTAATTTATTCTACACATTAGACCCAGTCGTGGTCAAGATGGTTAATACGCTGACAATGACCTAACACTTTTGAGATGCTTTAGTTTGATACATAGTGGGGTCAAAATCTACTCTTAATTGGTGACCTGGCGGTCTAGGGGTAAGGTGTCAGACTTCTATGCTGAGGGTCTGGGGTTCAATCCATGTCCCGGCACAGATTTATCTGATTGCCGAATCCTTACTTCACTTCTGACAAGACGTGTATTGATCACAACTTGTGAATGTGTGGAATGCCAGGCCTCCACCGTGGTTCGGATTCCACGTTAAACTGTAGGTCCTCCCTTTTATCTCACAATGACCCTACCATTGCACATTAACGTAAGTGCATATAACCCGAACGGGTAGTAAGACGCAGTGATGATAATAACAATAATAATAATAATAATACTCTTAATTGTGCGTGAAACGAGTCAGAGCTACAGCGATTATAAATTTTGTTCACGTGGGATCCCTGGCATTTATGATCCCTCTCGTAATAAATGCCTTTAAAAATAACAATACCAAATTTAAACAAACAGAATTAAGTGGATATTCTGTTACCTTACCGTGTGTTAAATCTCCAACACTGACATTACAGTTGAATCTAAATGTACTCTACTTGGTAAACATTACTATCCGACAATAAGCTCTTAATGGTGCCTAGATCAACCTCGATGTATTGCTTTAGGGGAGAGAGGGAGGGGGAAGTAGTTGTCAACAAACATACCCACTAGGCGGTGGGGGATGTCAATAATCACAGGTCTAGAAGCTGCCACCCTTTCAAATAATACAGGTCCAGGGGTGGCAATTTCATGGTAATAGTTGGGTTCTAAAAGTTAACATTTTGATTTTAAGTTTGGTAACTTCTCACGTCATGATCATAAAGCATAAAGACAAAACACCAAGTTTTATGATTTAGAAATATAAGAGAAACTAGGCATGGGGAAAACGGGGCTGGCTACCCCTTCACCCCAACATTTTCATTAATACCACATTTAATAAAAAAAAATGAAACCCGCTTTGGTACCCGCATAGTCTAAGGCATCACTCTCGCGATAAACTAGATTGCCGATGATTTGGAGATTGAGGTTTGATCCCGGTCAGGTGTATTGTGTTTTTTCAAACGGTTTTCCACTCTCCTTCCAAGAAAATGCGGGTACACTTCCTCTAAATTCAAGCTTCCTAATCCCTAACACATTAGAGTAATTTAGTACATCAGCATATAGCCTAAACGGATAGTAGGATGCGGTGCTAAAGAAAAAAAAAAAGAAGCACACCTTTTCAGGACATTGAATGAAAAATTAAGATGTTATAGTTGGTCATATCTGCGTTATCGACACTTGATCTCCTGATCATATCAGAGGCAGAAAAAACCAGCCTGCATGAAACTAATTTTCTCGCTTCAGATTCAAACCCAAGATGAGGAGCGATGATCTTGACTTCAAGTTAAAATAATAAAGATGATCGCATTCTTTAAGAAATATAGTAAATAGATTTACCACTAAAATATATATATATATTTTTTCTTTGATGATTTTGTTTAACATAACTATTGGACACATATCCCTCACACCGACAGTATGTACTATTCTTATGGAGGACAGAAGTTATCCTGTGTTGAGGGCAATTATTTTCTACCAATGTGCTTCGGAACTCTCTCTCTTTAAAAGATCGTCTCAACCCATAAATCATACCTAACATAGGTATATAATGGAACTTGAATCAGGTGTCACGGTGTGATGCAGTTTTCTGTATTCTTATATAAAAAAGTGACATTTAAATTAGTGAAATACGTAGTTTAACCAGGAATTTATAGGCTATATACTGTATCTAATTTCATGATTAGTCCACTGGGATATGGGTTGTTAGGGTGAGTGGTAATGAAATTGGACACTTGAAATTCATCCTTTATACTAGGGACGTGCAAACTTAATTTCAAGAGGAACAGACGAAAAAAATAAATATATTTTTAGTGGGCCAAAGATTTTTATTCATTAATTTTTCTTGGAAAATAATTTTTAAAAAGATATGATAAACACACATAATAGACTGACATGAACAAGTTTAAATACATTGAAAATGCAAAACAATCAAAAATATATTAGTGGCTTAGTATGTTTTTAAGTTGTTTCAGAAGATTTATATGATGGGGTGAGTGAAAATGGGAATGATCTTCCAGCATTGTTTTATAGTCTGGTTTAAACTATGAGGAGGTGATTCTAAAGAGATAAGACAGATGCACATCAATAAGTCGGTTTCTAAGATCACTTTTCCTAAGTTTCATGATTGGAAACACTTGTCCGCATGAATACGAGGATGAAAACAATGCCGTGTATTTTTGGACCTGATTTACCAAATTTGTAAATATTGATTTTGGCACGGTTTTATAAAAAATACTGTTTTGTTGCGATTAAAAAAAATCTGCTTCACAATATAACATATTTAAATTATTTATTCCATGGGCCGGAGTGAACAAACCGGTGGGCCGTAGTTGGCCCATCCCTGCTTTGTACCCTATTTCTTTTACATATATATATACACATATATATAGTTAAATATGTTGATAGCTCAAAGCATAAAGTGATAAAAATAATGACCATACAAATAATAAACCTGCAATCGCCGAACAAAATGATCGTATCAGCATATGACTTACAAACAAGCTCAACTAAAAANAAAACACAACACCTCTAAAAGGTGAAAGGCCAACTAAATCAATGAGTTAGATATATATTTTATTTTTAGAATTTCGGTCTGTTAATGAATGTCCACCAAAGAGGGGAGAGCAGATGGATATTGTAAGCCATACATCTCTCATCAAAAGCATGTACCAGACAACGCAAGGAAGGGTCAAAATAAATTATTAATTATTTGTTAGCTAAACAAAGAAGAAACTGACATCGTAGATTAACATGTCGGATATAACGAGTCAGAGGAGATTAAGAGAGAAAGGGAGAGAATAAAATTAATTGGATTTATATTAAATAGAAGAAGAATGTTTTGATGTAGTCTTTCCACCCAAATTAATAGATGGGGACATTAAATGGATTATAGTCTTATATCATGGTGTCTACTCAACTTGATCAATGAAATTCCCGATTTTTTCCTCGATTTCCCCTGGTAATTTTCTAAAAATTTCGACTAAAAGTATATCACCCCCTTATACCCCCATCCCCATGTTTTCTATTAATCTTTTTTTATGAATAGTAATAAAATGTTTTAAAATTTAAATTAAGATTCAAAAAATTTGTAATGACTATTATGAATCATAAAATTATAAAATATATTACACAGTTACAAAAAAAAAAACGGTTTGAGTCACATTGTAATTTACTGATTTAATGATTATTATATTTAATATTTTGAGTGAAACAACATTTTCCCGGATTTTTATATTAATTTACTAAATTCCCGACCTAATCCCGCCTTTTCCCTATCACTTCAAATTCCTAGCTAATTCCAGTTTTCCCTGATTTTCCCGGATAGTAGGCATCCTGTTATAAGCACAGAGCTCAAATGCCTTACAGAGAAAGTTGTTTATTCGTTTACACATCAAAGTTCTAATACCCCATTGTTAAAGTAATGGTGGATAAAATAAGGATACCAATTTTAAGGGGATAAAAAAAATGATTACCTAGTCCACCGGTTGGCAATCTACGGCTGAATACAACTGATTTTATCTGGCCCGCTAAAGATTTAGTAGCAAATAATGGTGTTCATAAAAAGAGACTAATAACTAATTTTGACATTTTTTGCTTAATATTTCTAGCTTCAAACAAGCCCACATAATATTTTTTTTTAAACCCATAAGACCTACGTTATCAAAAAGGTAGCTGACCCCTTATCTAGTTTGTCATTGATTTTTTAAAAGTTTAATTTATACCCTATTTTTTAAAATTTAATAATATTAATAAAGTTATTTAATGTTTCCTTTATTAATATTGGTAGTTTTTGAAAAGAACATGACATGATAAAAGCAAATTACCTGAACTATGTTTGTAGGTTGAAACAATGTGTAAATAGATAGTTAATTTGAACCAAAAATAATTAAAATTAATCTTAACAAGATATTAAATGAAATTAAAAAAAATATTCCTATTAAGTGAGTCATAAATTTAAAAATGATAAATGTTGATTCTTATAAATCAAGTAGATATGAGTTTCATAGTAGAACCTATTTTTTTAATGTATTAACAATATCACTACTTTTGTACCATAGCAAAGAAAATAATTCTTAAGAAATATTTATTTATCACCTTGGTCAGCGAGAAAGTATCAATCGTTGTCAGGCCACACGACTTAAAATACAATGGTCTGTGTCGTTTTCTGGAACTACTTCTCTAATCTGTAATCAGTTTGCCCCTCACCTACAACCACTCTTGTCATGTCAATAAGAAAGGAAGAAAGAAAGAAAAGAAAACGCCGAAACTTATTTTAAGGCAAAGAAAAAAGCTCGCTGCTAGTTCTCAAATATCTTTAAATTTTTTGTTGCAAATCTATATAAAATTATTGTATTTGTTATAGGATTGCTAAATCTAGAGCCCTTTTTCATCAAACCTAGTCTCATAGCTCCGCAAATATGCTTTAAAAGTCGTTGAAAATGAGTTAACCTTACATTTTCACACATTTATTTCTAACACAAATTATAGGGTTGTTAAGGGAAAAGTGCCCTGTTGGAATCTATCGACTTTATTTTGGCGTGAACTATATTTTGAACTCTGACAAGACGTGTATTAATCACAACTTGTGAATGTGAGGAATGCCAGGCCCCCACCGTGGTTCGGATCCCACGTTAAACTGTAGGTCCTCCATTTCATCTCACAATCACCCTACCATTACACATTAGCGTAAGTGCGTATAACCCGAACGGGTAGTAAGACGAGGTGCTAATAATAATAATAATAATAATAATGATAATAATAATAATAATATATTTTGAAATAACACAATGTAGAATTAAATAATTTTGTTTTGTTTTAAAATAAACATGATCTTAAAACAAATGTCAAAATAAAAAAAACCTTTAAAAATTGACTGCAAAATAAGAAGAAAATTGGCCGAGCTATTTAAGTGCCAGAAAAATATGCAAATTGAATGGTCAAAACAATTACAAACTATGAATGAATGTTAACCTATTTATGAGCGCTGACAGTTTTTAAAATTCTAAAAGTTATTTGTAATAAAATAAATCGGAAAATGAAACTATTCCCCTGATTTAAGTCTAAAAATATAATATTTTCACTGTGATAAAACTTTCATTAAATAGTAAAATTAAACAGGATCTACTCCTATGTGTCTTAAAGGTTGGATATCTAAATTTAAATTAGAAAGGAATTATAATTAAAAAAATAACATTGATCATATAGCTTTATTAAAATGTTTGCTTTAAGAATAATATTAATTTATAAATGAATAATAGCTATCGAACGAAACGTCGAGACCAAAAAAGTCAACTACTGGACGCGACGCTCTAACTTGTTTAGCAGATGTTGCGCGCGTCGCTGCTGCCACCTATCAGCCGTAGCACAAACTCACAAAACAAAGTACATACTGAGTCGATAGAAGCATACAACGTAAATGTTTGTTGGGAAAAAAAAAGATATTGAATGCTTTGTTATGAAACAGCTATTTTCCCATCAAATAAATAAAGTGAGATTATAATTTTTATTAGCATTTTCACAATTTGCAATTTTTCAACATTTATCAAACAGGACCCATGGTGTAATGGTTAGCACTTTGGACTTTGAATCCAGCGATCCGAGTTCAAATCTCGGTGGGTCCTTGATACAAATTTTGTTGTTAAATCATTTAAATTTAATTATAATTGTTTCATTAAAATAATTTAAAACAGCAGACAAATTTTTGTTGCTTCGCAATGTGTATTTTTATACATAATTTATCATAAATGTGTTTTTTATCATGATAGGGAGCGGCTCATGTAAATAAATAAAAACCGAACTATTGGCAATGTTAGTTAAAATACGGAAAAAAAACCCCTCAAAGATAAAATTTAAAAGTCTTCAATCAATCAAAAGTATTATGCTTTTAAGTGAAAGATGCATCTACTTTTGAACAAATCGACGGGTTTAGACAAAACTTGGAACACTATATAATAGGTATACATAAAAAGGATCCGAAACTAACCCCGGAATACATTCAAATTCAGTCAAACCAGTATCACCTTTGGCCGCCATCGGTGAGGGAGTCAGGGTATGAATACCAGACTATTGTGGTTTACCCATCTATTCTCTAAACAAAAGCGGGTGCATTTCCGCTAAGCTACTTTCTTCATCACCAGCCTATTATATACACGTATATAATCCTAGCGTTCAACCTCTCTCTAACCGTATCAATGGTCATACGGTCTAAGGCTTCCTTCTTAAAATTGACTGGACTGTCTGTGACAGTGAGGTCAGGGTTCCAATTCCGGTCGGGTGTACCGTGAGTATCCTCCACCTCCCCCTTCACGGAATGGGCAATATTTTGTTTTCACTTTCATAAGAAAGATAAGTTATAAATTCTTAAAATGCTTAAAAAATCTATCTTTATAGTTTAAAATTAGTTTAAAAACTCTTTTTTTATCCACCTCTGTGGTCTAAGGGTCTAGGGGTTAAAGTTCCTGGCTACAGATATAGAAGTTCCATGTTCGAATCCCGGCAATTCCAGATTCTTGAACATTTCATATTTTATTATTTTTCCAAGCATACAACCTCATTAAAAAAAATTATTCAACGTCATAGAATAAAAATAATAATAAAAAATACAAAAGTTTTTTTTAACAAAGAAAAAGATACGTTCACCAAGTATTAAATCATATTTTTACCAAATTAATAAAATAGTGAGGAATTACATTAGAAAGCATGTATTTTTACCTTCAAATAAAGCCTCGTCGAGTCAAATAATTTAAAAAAAAGGTATAACAAACAATTGTCGAAAGCACAAGTCTTATTAATTCACCAAATAGGGTTGTTAACGGAATAAAAATATGTAGAAAATAACTGCAAATAAACTAATATAAGAGATATTCACTCGATTATTACTTGTTCTGAATTTTGCCATTTTCTTAGTTGCCAGTACTTTCATTGAGAGCTAAGAATCGAATTATATAGAATCGTTATGTTAAGATCTATTTTCGATTATTTCTATACTAGTAAGAATAGAGGATATCGAGGTATTGAAGAGTCAAGTTTGACATCCCTAATATATACATATATATATATATATATAAAATTATAATATATATACACCACATATACACACACAAACTATCAAAGAGTGGCTCAGTACTAGTAGTGCTAAGTTATGTTCCCCCCCCTTTTTATTTACTAAATCTAGTTTAGCATGGACCAAACGCCATTTTGACCCCCATCCTCACCCCACAAATTGTTCAAAAACGTTCCGGGGGCCCTGCGTTACATATTACCAACGTAATTCTGTGAAGGTGTGTGGTCGAATAAGCGTGTTTAATTCATGGACGGCTCGGAGGTTTCTAAAATAGAAACAGTCGGCGAGGTATGGGGGGGGGGGGGGGGG
>CABFWO010000290.1:62730-75820 GCA_902155825.1 Timema genevievae | reverse complement strand
CCCCCCCCCCCTCCTTATCCCCCAAGCAAAACCACTTTACTTTTCTCGCGTCCCCTGAATCCCCACTTTGAAAATGTTTTTCAAAAGATAACTTCTAAAATGCTGCGTTTTCTTCTAAAGTCTTCTAAAGTCAGACCATTTAGGAGAAAAACCCCCTCAGCACATCCTGAATGGGATTCGAACACCGCGTGCCCAAAGATACGGGTAAACATTTGATTAAAAAAGCTTTTTTATTTGTTCAAAGGGGTAAGGTCATTCGACAATAAATGTTAGTGAAAAGTTTACGAAGTGTATAGTTATAAATAAGATTTATAAGCTATAAATAGTGATGCAATGATTTCAGCTCTTTACAGTTCACTTTTAAGGGGCCAAACTTACTATTTTATACTTATTTCGTACCATTGTTAAGGTTAAGTAACTAATGTATTGGGCTTAAATTTAGTATAACTAGACATGGATATGAGGGGTACACAGTGAAATATGTATATATATATATATATAATTTGTTAAAGAAAAATAATTTTTAATGTATAAGTAGTTTAAAAGTGGTAAAATGACACAATTTTTATGATATATAAATAATTTTCTTTTTATAGCCCGGTAACTTGATTTTATCTAATTTTATAATACACAATGTTATTATTTAGAGGTTTTTTTAGCCTAACTTCTCTACGCGCTAATTTCTATTAATGTGTCCAAATTCAGCGGTTCTTAACCTTTTATTACTCGCGGCCCCCTGAATATCCTAAAGTATTTTCGCGGCCCCCTAGTTCTTACTAACATATTATTCACTAAGATTTATTCTAAAATAGTGTCTTTATTTACTAATTATAAACACAAACCAATAAAAAACCTAAATTAACTTACCTTACTGTATTTAATGGAACCTCTGTTGTAGAACAATTTACACTAATTTGTATATTCTTGTTTCAATTGTATTACCTAATGCTATTCGCATGCAGGAGTCGATTCGGAATCGATTTCACTGCTTCGTTTTAATATTTACCACTGTGGAAAATCCTTTTTCACATAAATAATAAGAAACATAGGGCAGTAAATTTTGAATGGCGATGAAAAACAGATGGGGATTATTTGTGCTATCCATGATTTATATTATCCGTGCTTCCCCTCCCGCCATTACCCCGGAAGATCGAGAGTCTATTGTACTTACATGCTTACAATCATCGAATTCTTTCTTACAAAACGTAAAATTTAAAATAGTTGACTTCAGTAATAAGCAAAACTTTTTTTTTGTAGCCCCCCAGTTAAGAATAGCTGGTCTAGAGCGTTAGCCCACCCCACCCATATTATAGAATATAGATTTAACAAATATTAGTAATTCTCATTGTCAAATGAGCTTAGTGGATTTTGAACGACAAAGTTTTATGTTTTTTTTTTTTAAAATAACGACTTCTAATAATAGCGAGATTGCAGTTTTTTACGATTCAACTTGGAGTCGGTCATCTCTAGTCCTTGTGTACCAAAGAAGGTCTCACGAAACAAACGGTCAGAGAGTGACAGGGTTTTGAGAAGAGTAGAGGGTGTATGGTGGCGGGTGGTTGGCGGCGGGAGTTAAAGGTCAAGCTGGTGGATGGTTGGCGCGTGAGAGTCGGGTTGGGTGGAGGGGTGGATGGGTGTCTGTGCCTTGGGGGAGGAATTCTTGATGTACTGCGTTCGTAAGCAGTTCTTCCACCTCGTCACCCTTTTACCACCACCATCAGTTTGTCTTACAAGAGACGTCCCACCACGACGCAGAATTCTCCCCCCCCCCCTTCCCTCCCTAACCATTATATGTTGGCTACACTGAATACATGAGGAACATACAGTTTGAGTTTAATTGAAAACCCGTTATTTCCTATTTGTAAACTTGAAACTCATGTTGCCACAATGAAGGAGGGGAAAAAAAAAGTTCGTTCGTTTTTAAATTCTTAGCCCAATTAATTAACAATGTAGAAGACAAATTATACAGTAATCCATGAAAAAAGTAGATCGGAATCTTATGATAAATTTTTAGATGAATTTTGGAAATTAATAAATCAAATAAGATATATTTATAGAATGCCCAAATTTTAGTGACTTCCAATTATTAATGTTGGTGGTAGAAAGTGGGCTTCCTATAAAAAAAATCAGGGTTTAGTAGTAACGCTTTCCGCCGCGCTTTAGTATCTGTTCTATTAATACGCATACATTAATTACGCTAGTAGAAGAGGGATGAGTCTTTAGACGAAATGTACCCACATTTTCTTGGGTGAAGAGTGGGAAACCATTAAGGAAAAACTATCAGTACACTCGATCAGGATTCGATCCTCGATCTTCCTGTCACCGGTGATCCAGTAAAACATGAGAGTAAGGCGTTAGGCCATTATGGTCAGAGCTTTAATGATCAAAATTAATTTAAAAATGAGATAAGTTAAAGTAAGATTTAAAATGATTTATGAAATATATATTACAAAAGATGTTCAGCCCAAAATACCTAAAATAATATATGTACATGAACTCAATATAACAACCTAATTATACCGTATAAAAAACAGGGATTTATTTGTGTGTGTGTGTGTGTGTGTGCGTGTGTGTGTGTGTGTGTGTGCGCGCGCGCGCATGCACCAAGTCATACGTTATGCAGCTGTAATTTTGGATGAGTACCCGTTTCTATGGCTGTAAAATAAATATAATTAGTTTTCAACAATGTTGGTTACTCTATCATTTTATATTTTGATACAGTTCAATTTTCATAGAAAGGGTCTCTTAGAGAAAAAAAAAAGATTTAAATGACCTGATTGAGACTAGAATCTAGTTTCAGTTAGGTAATTTTAATGAAACTGATCTAGTAGATTTTTTTAGCTGTTTTTCCTAAGAAAATCAAATTTTAACTCTAAAGTCACATGGAGATAAAGTTAAATCTAAAAAAATAAAAATATGATTGTGATCTGTACCAAGAGATTATCTGGGTAACAAGAGCGTAGTAAATCTTGAAATCAGGATCTTCCGCAAAGGATTAAATAAAACACCAATCAAACGTGAACTAGGAGTTTTATAAAAGCGCTAGCATGCCAAGTCACGTCTTTTATTTATGCCCGTATGAATATTCCGCTACAGGCTTCCATACGAATAGGGATGGTGACGGCGTGGGCGGTTTCACCCAACCCAAAACACCCCCCTCCCCCTCTTTGGCTCAATTTCAAGCGCGCTATTCCAAAGCTGTATAATATGCGATACCCCCCGCCTGGTAACCGGGGATTACGGCATAGCATGCCACTGTTTATTCAACTAGAGAAACTTTCCGGAAACTTCCTGACAGCGTACATTGGCAAACGGAAGAGAAGGTCGAAAGAGAAGTGAGAGAGAGAAAGAGAGAGGATAAGATGAATGGAGAAAGATGAGCAAAGGAATTTTTGTCCAGGCGTAAGCGATAGCGACGCCCGTTGTGGTTATATCGGTCGCGTAAAACTATCTACGCCTAAAGAGCTGAATGAGTTAAAAAAAAAGCATGACCGACCTAAAAAAATAAAAGAGTGGTTCTCAACCTTTTTGTGTTCGCATCGCACTTACAAATACTAAAATTTTTAGTGGAAAACTTTTTTTAAAAGGGGTTAAAAGGCAACCAACTTTTGATTAATCACAGTAAATTAAGATTAATTAAAAAATTGGTTATTTAACGTACATTTTCTGAACAAATTGATTATAACATAACACGACTTATCAATTAACTTAAATCTAGAACAGACACAACACTCAACCCTCGGTCGTTAATTTTACAATGTGCAAGAGGAAATCAACATTTCATCAACTATGTATATTTCGGTCATGCCGGGAATTGAACTGAGGATCCGTATCTAAATAGGCAGACACGTTACGGACTGGGCCAAGGTAACGGACATATATTCGCAATTTTATAGGTTTTTTATGTAAGTATAAGCAACATATTTTTAAAAATTCGTTTCTTATCACCCGACTGGGATTGTCGCATTTAATTACACTATCAACAATTCAGTGTAATGCGAGTAAGACGCCTTAAGCCACGTGAACACCGGTGTGAGTAGGTTAATATGTATGTCGTATGCTGCTTAGTGTGTATTTATAAAGTGGAATGGAAAGGTATGCAAAGTATATTTACAGATTTTATGACAAAAAGCTTTTTTTTGCCATAATAGATAAAATTTGCTTCAGTGGAAATGTTTAGTTTAATTTGTTTAATATTATAATCTCATAAGTTCTTGAATATCTGTAACGAGCATGGTAACAACTTTTTTAAATTAATAGAAACAATCTTGGTTAAATTACGCGATTCTCATGACGGATAATCAATAACTTTTTGAGATTTATCTGTAGCGGGTTGCATCTAACTTGACGCACATAAAGATTCTAAGCACTAGAACACTTAGACGCCAATGTATTGTACAAAATAAAAAGAGAGGGAAGAAAACGAAAAGTTCACCCTAAGAGGGCTCTTGTCTATGTGCTGATAACCCTTTCCCTCTTCCTCTGACGAGTTTACACGGCCACTTTAATATTTGCGCCTTGAAAACATTTGATTTGCTTTTTAATGTTACCGTTTACTTGTTTACTATTCTAGATAGACATATACTATAGCATACTTTTTTAATCTACATTCTGGCAGGAAGATTTCTACAGGCCAGTTTCGTGACCAAGACAAATAACATAAGTTGTAGAGGATTGATAAAAAATACGTTTACACAAAAAAACTACTTAAAGATAACAATATTAATTTTGTGACATTTTAGGACTATTTAAGGAATTATTTAAGAATTTGTGGTTTTTGTTTCATCGTTATATCTTTAAAATTCGTCGAGTAAAACGTTAATTCATTAACATGCGAAATCCTATCATGACCGGCGGTGACGTCACAGGTAGGCAACGTCCTTAACTGTGGATTCACACATTCATAAAAAAACAAGCTCAGAACAGAAACGGGAACATGTGATGAGCTATAACCCAATCTCAAGATTTCTGCCTCCTCGGCGCGAGCTGTTCTACTAATGTTCCACTCATCTCTACTTCATCTGCTCTGCCTCAGAACTTAAGCACGCAACACCCAATCAACTCTCTTAAAGTCTAAGCCAACCATTTCAAATCAGTGCGCATGCGCTGTAGTGCTAGAAGCAAGCAGACAAGTTCGTTGGGTTTTTTTGAGGAGAATGAAAATAGCCCGTTAATGTAAAACGTGTGTATCGATGTTTTGGAATTGTACCCACGACACAGCGTTATTATTTGAAAACATCCACTGTGACAATGATATAAAATATGTGTCTATCCACTAGAAAATAGAATATGTTTATAATCAGCTGTTTTAATTTTGCGTTGCAATGCAACAAGGGTACAACATTATTCGGTGAATTTCTGCCTCACTCAAGCAGAATCTGCTCTCTATTTTTGGGCAACGCGCGTAGCTAGATTTTCTCACGTTCCTTTCCATCGCACCTTAAGTTTCTTCTCAAAATAACGGAGTGAAAGTAAGATTATTATTTTGTTGCATATTCCTTGATTATTAGCATTATTTTATGGCGGTCTGAACTCACACACTTCATCGCACCATAATAACGCAAATTAGCGAAAATAGACTTAAGTGGATTTACATCTTTCTTATATCCCTCGACTCATTTAGAACGAAGTTCCACAAAGCAAGAGATGAAGAAGACGAGCTTGAAAACTCCGAGACACAATAAACCAGTTTGTGTACGTGCGGGGAGACATCGACTAGAAAGTTTTTGAATAAGAGCGTTATTAAAATTCTTCGGAGAGNAATTATATTATCCGTGAGCTTATTTTGTGTTTCATTACAGGGGGTTGTTATCTTAAAAGCGACATCCCTTATGACAAAGAATGAGAAATTAAAATATCCAAAAAATTAAATGAGAAGAGAGAGAAAGGGATGATTATCAAACTTTACCCAAACCTGTCACTAAGAAAAATAAACAAATAGCTTAAGTTGATTGTTAGCCTTGAAAGGACCCTTATCAACAGAGTAGGTCTATGTACCATTAATTAATTTTAATAATTAATAAAAATATAGGGCTTAGGTGTGAATTATTTACCCCCTCATATTATATACTTTTGAATTATGTGTTGTTCAAAATAAAATTATATAATTATTTAAATAAGTGACAAACTTGAATTAATTATGACTTTCTGAAAGACACAATAAAAATACAAAACAATTGAACTAAAGTAAACCACATCGGTGGCTCGTATTGTCCGGTTTGTCAGTAAATAGGAGGTTAGGGTTAGACTCTTGATCGGCTGTAATGAGGGTAGTTTTTCATAATTGGTTTACCACTCTACACCCACGCAAATACGGGAACATTTCCTCTAAGCTGTATCAACTTCATAGTTAACCCATTAGCGCAGTTAAAATGCACTTGGAGGACGGGTAGTTGGACGTGGTAAAAATTTATAGTTATAATTTAAAACTTCCTTTACGAATTTTGAACCATTTTGAGTTTTTGTTTATTTTATTGACAAACTTATGTGATCCATATGAAAAAGCTCATAATATCTAAAAAAAAAAGTAAAAACAAATTTTGGGGGCGTTCCCGAATACTTTACATTTTATTTAGAGCATTTATGTATATTTTATCGTAGTTTGAGGGTTCAAATGTTGAATTAATGATGTATTGACGAGTAGCCTACGAACCCGTGGGTATGACTAGCGGGTAACATAATTATGTTGATTTTTAATTTAATTTATTTGAGGTATTTAACTGATCCTTGCTGAANGGGGGGGGGGGGGGGAACTCACATTTCACTAATGATACATTTTTCGGTCATGCCAGGAATCGAAACCAGGACCCTTAACTCAGTATACATACACACCATAAATTGATGAGTACCCTAAAAAAAATGTGTTAAGATTACTTGTATAACATTGAAAATATAGTGAAAGGTTTGTTTTAAAACTATTCATTTTATACCAAAATCTACAGTACGTCAGATCCCCCACCAACAAAAATTGTTTAAAATAAACTCTAGATGAACTGAGCTGATTAAAAAAACTAGCACTTCCCAAAGTCCTTTTATAAAGAATATCGTGTGTATTGTGTTAAAAAAAAGATTTTCCCGTATTATCTTTTAATAAAATTAAATTTGGGAACAAAATTTATCTGCAATGACACGCCTTTATAAGAGTTTTCATTTTTAAATTATAAAAAACAAAAACTATGATAGGTATTTTGTAATTTATGACCGATTAATGTTTTAACTTTTGTTTTATTTAATAGCTTATTTATTATAAATTAGGGTTCGTAGAAGTTACACTTTGACCAAAAATAAGGAAATACACTCTCTAAAACCTCTTTTTCTTTTTTTTATCAAGGCTTATTCCCCATCCTGGTTAGGTGCATAATTTACACTAATGAAGTAGAGACGAGGGAGGTAGAATTTAGAGGAAATGTACCCAAATTTACGTTAAAGTAAATGAGAAATATATTTATAAAACCAGCCTTAGTGCGTCCAGCCGAGTTTCAAACCCCGATTTCTCCATCATCACCAGCAATTTAGTCCAACACGCGAGTGACGCAATAGACAATGCGACCACCGATGCGGGTATAAGTGTTATGATAAGGCCTAAATTTATCGGTTAAGAGGTGAGCAGGTAGTTAGTTAGAAGAAGTGCAACCATATTAGCGCTGGGAGAATCAAAATAATAAATCACATTTGGAAAATCACCCAGTCAAGATTCAAACCTTTATCTTCGCCCCCTTCCTCCTATCACCACTGGCAATACAGTACATAGAAAAACTAAAAAGGACTCATGATCGTTAGTGCGGATCATCAAGTACCAGACACCCTTTCCTTATTCAAGTGAGTACAATAATTTAAAGAGTTAAATAAAATTAGCCGTGCACGAAAGCACACTCTTCTAATTAAGATGTAACTTTTCCCACTACAGCTATTAAGATAAATGCCTCCCGAAATGAGTGCATCAGTTCCTTATCACGACTAAATGAACATTAAAAACTTCCCAGTTTTTGAGTTTATAGAACCTAAAAAGGAAGTTTGTAAACACATTTAAAAAAGTTGTAAATGGGAAAGGGTGAGGCAACATAGAACCAGCCGACACAATACGACCACTTTAGAACTTTGGTTTTATACACTACAGCGAACAATGAGAGCAATCCATTATTCAATAACAAAGTTTGTTGATTGTTGAAGTGACACTCCATTCCGCCTTCATTCCATTTCAATCCGGGATTTCATTCCGCCCTGCTGGGCTAGTGACGCCGTGATAGAGCTTTGTTACTTTGACGTGACACCTGCAAGGCATGTGAACTAAACAAATGTTACTTTCTGGTGATATCTTAAGAACATTAACAGCACTTCTGTACTTGTAACACCTACACAGCATTAAATAAACAGCCCTGTTACTTTGTTTAACGCTTTAAACTTATGAACTAAAGCACCGTTACTTTGTGATAACACGATAAAGTGTGAACTAAAGCTCAAGTACTTTGTGATAGATTGTTACAGTGTGAACTAAAGCGCCGTTATTTTGTGATAGCGCATTAGTGTGAACTAAAGCTCAGGTGCTTTGTGATAGCTCATTAGTGTGAACTAAAGATCCGTTACTTTGTGATAGCACCTTAGTGTGAACTAAAGCTCTGGTACTTTGTGATAGCATGTTACAGTGTGAGCTAAAGCTCCGTTATTTTGTGATAGCGCATTAGTGTGAACTAGAGCTCTGGTACTTTGTGATAGCGTGTTAGAGTGTGAACTAAAGCTCCGTTATTTTGTGATAGCGCATGAATGTGAACTAAAGCTCCTTTTTTGTGATAGCGCATGAGTGTGAACTAAAGCTCAGGTACTTCATGATAGCGTGTTACACTGTGAACTAAAGCGCCGTTATTTTGTGATAGCGCAATAGTGTGAACTAGAGCTCTGGTACTTTGTGATAGCGTGTTACGGTGTGAACTAAAGCTCCGTTATTTTGTGATAGCGTATGAGTGTGAACTAAAGCTCAGGTACTTTGTGATAGCGTGTTACAGTGTGAACTAATTCTCAGGTAACTTATGATAATGTGTTACAGTACAGTGATGGCGCGTCTCAGTACTAACTAAAACTAACCCGCCTCTGTGGCGTAGTTGGCTAACGCGCTAGTCGTGTTGAGCCCGACTGCCGAGGACGGGGAAATCGAGGTTCGAATCTCGGTCGGGTGAACTGGGGGTGGTTTTTCCTAAATGGTTTTCCACTCTCCCTCCACGCAAATGCGGGTTCACTTCCTCTATTCAACCTTCCCAATTCCTAATCCATTAGCGTAATTAGTACTTAAGCGTATAACCCAAACGGGTAGTAAGACGCGGTGCTAAATAATAATAATAATAAATAACTAAAACTAGGTTAAATCGTGATGACACTCGAAAAAACATGCACTAAAACCGTTTTAATTTGTGGTGATGTTCATCAAATTTTATATTACCAAAGTCAGTATTTATTATTTTGTGCAGTTTGAGCAATATAATCCAAAGTGGATCAACTTTTTTTATTACTTTTTACTTTATTTTCAAACTGGACATCAGGACGAGCGTGCAAATATCAAGAGAAAAGTTTGTATAGATGAGTACCAATTTAATATGTGGTGGTTAGTTACTCTTGTTAAGGTAATTTGGAAGGTTTTTCAAGTTAAAACAAGCATTTACTGGCTTAATTCAATTTGCCAAAATTTCATAATTTTGTTAAATCTGGTCATGGAAATTATTTTTACACGTAGTTAGAACTAATAGACCCCGCGAAAGATAACAGTAACATGTTACATTCGACGTACTATACAATAAAAAAATGAGAAAATGACTACGTCGACATACTAAAATGTATTCGACGCAGCAAATATATTAACCTGAGCGGTGGTCACGTGGTTTAAGACGTAGAGCTCACATTAGATAAGGTCGATGTCAGAATCTCGTGTGGGTACTCTAATGGTGGTTTTCCATCCTTATTCCTCATTCCTAGCTCTCAATTAGTCTTTTTTTTTACTATACATCTATGTACTAATTAAACTAGTGTGTTAGGGATTAGGAAGGTTGAATTTAAATGAAGTGTACCCGCATTTTCGTGGAAGGAAGTTGGAAAACTATTTAGGAAAACCCCCCTAAGTAAACCCTAAGGGGATCGAACCCCGATTTCCACGTCTTCGGCAGTCTAGTCTACTGCGAGAGTAGCTCCTTAGACCATGTGTTCACCGAAACGGGTCTAGCGCTCAAATAACTCACGTGTGAAAACGTAATAATTTAAGAAAATATAAGTTTTTAGTAAATGAACATAAAAAGTAGGATGTGTAATTTGAATAGTAATAGCTATTTACATTGATTAGTTATTGTTTTGTTTGTTTGTAAGATATCTAACGTTAACTTTCTAAGCACACCAAACAAAACAGCACTCGACTTACAAACTAACTTAATCTGCCCGCAATACACCAAGCGCTAGTGCCAAGATACAGTCTGATTTTCATACGAAGACCGTTATTTGAAAACTGGAAACTCATATTGCCACAATCGTGGAAAAAACAAACTACAATTGTAATTACGTACCCAGTTAGTTTAATTAATAATATAAGGATAAATTAGATTGTAATATATGAATATTATTGGAAGCCTTTGCTAACTTATAAAATTAACATTTTAATCACCCGCTTTGGTGGCCGCATAGTTTCAGGCGTCACTCTCGTGTTAGATTAGAGTGCCTTTGACGGAGAGATCGAGGTTATAATCTCATTCGACTGTACAGAATTTTACCAAAATAGTTTTCCATTCTCCCTCAACGCAAACACGGTTACATTTCCTCTAAAATAGCCTTCCTAATCTCTATAAACATAGGGTAATTATTACATAAGCGTATAGCCCGGACGGGTAGTAAGACGCGGTGCTAAAAAAAACCTGATTAATTACTAAGTCAAATAGGGCACAACCCAAGAATGTTTGTGTATTTTAATCAATGGTGGTAGTCGAAAGCGGGCTTTAAAAATCAGGGTTTATTTACTAACTGGATAGTAAAACCAACAGTAAATATCTACTACATCACCACCGGGGTTCAAACCAAGGTTCTCTAAGAGCTTATGACAGAACACTATTACCACTCAGAAATAATTTAAAAGGGTAGTCGTCATGATATATATTTTCAACAATATATTTTAATATTTTAATTTTATAACACAAATAATATATTTTAATCCTGAAAATTTTCTACCTCTAGAATATGATAAATCTTAATGTTTTATGTGCCCCCCCGAGCCCATACTTTTTTTTTAAATTTTTTGTCTGTCTCTGGGGCTACGGTTAAAGCAGTTGGAATCGAGCCCGGGACCCTTAGCTCAGTAGACATACACAGAGGCGCTACAGACCGAGCTAAGGGGTCGGACATTGGTAGTGGTGATAAGTTATATTGGCGTACTTTTTTTTTACTCAACCTAACCTAGCATGAACTTAACGTCATTTTGTTGCCCCCCCCCGCCACCCCCACTGTTTAAAAAACGTTCCAGCACTCCTGGTCTTACTTAGCCCTTGGTCACGACTTCATCTGCAGACTGTTTTCATACAACGGATAAAGGGGTACAGCGAGTTTAATGCCACGATTGGTCTCTTGATTAGATCTCTTGATGGAACCTTTTACAACCTATTTGAAGATGTAACGACGCAATCATCGAGTGATTAGTCCCGTGACGTCAAGGACACACTTTGGAGGTCGATCTGAGAGAGCGAGAAAGAAGAGATATAAAGTGAAAAAGAGAAAGAACGAAAGACAAAAAGATAAAGAACAAGAGAAGAAAAGAGCGAAAGCGAAAAAATGACGGATACAAATAAAGATAAATAAATTAATAAAAGAGAGTAAGAGATAAAAATAAAGAAAGCGAAAAAGAGAGAAAAAAGAGATAAAGAAAGAGATAATAAATTGTACGGTGCACCGCATAGACCTTCTCGCCCCTAAAATAAAAAAAATGGATACATTTACTTAAAACTTGCAAGATGTGTGAGACGAAATAAAATAAATCGTTCCAGAAACATTCCACCAAAGAGCATACACGATATAATATACACGGTTACAGAAACATACTGAGGGGGAAGTAGTAAGTTATCTCTGTTCACCCCAGAGCATAATAAATTAATAATCAACTCCTCATTCCACAGACCTCAAATTAAAAATAAATAAATTTAAATACAAGTTTTATTGTATCTCAAAGAGTTGCGTAGATATTATAGAAATTGTATGTATTCGCATACGCGAAGATTCCTTTAAGTCATTTTCCTGGAAAATGAGATGTTCCATTTTGTTTTATATTAAAAAGTACCTAGATACGAATTAAAATCGTTAAAGCCAATTTTGAGAAAATCAATTCTTTCTCTTTTAGCAGTTAAGTAAGCTACCATTAATTTTAGGGTTAGATATATAGTTCCAAGGGAGGGACATTATGAAAACCCTGGATACCAAATCTTAGCCCGATCGGTAAAATGGTTTCAGCTCTAGTCTGAGATATAGACAGACAGACAGATAGACGGAATCTTAAAAACGGTTTCAAGAGGGCATGCATGCAACGTCGACATTTATCTCGAGTTCGATTTTTTTTTTTTTTTACGATTACTTTACTTCTCTCTCCGGGCGGGGGTGGATTCGAGAAAGAGATAAAGTGTGTGTGAGGAAGAGAAAAAATAAAGTTAAGTAAAGAGAGAAAGAATTAGGTACATTGAAATATATTTAAGTGCGAATAAATTTCAGATAAAATTAGAGTTAGTCTCTATAGACTCAAATATAATCATTATATAGCTTATGTACAGTACTTTATCTAAAATACCATCATTTTTTTTAATCAGTGAGTTTTACCACTTGTTCAGGTCATACTCGTATATTATAATTATTACTCTCAAGGTGTAAGAATGAGATAAGGAGCATTTTAGAAATAATCTACCCGCATTTGCGTGGAAGAGTGTGAAACAATTTAGGAAAAACAAACCTAAATAATCCCAACCGGGATTGTAACTCCAATCTCCCGTCATTAGTAGGCCAGTCTAACACAAGAGTGAGAGTTTAAACCGTTCAGCCAATGATGCGGGTAAGTTCCATTATTACTATATATATATATATATATATA
>CABFWO010000290.1:25363-62663 GCA_902155825.1 Timema genevievae | reverse complement strand
ATATATATATATATATATATATATATATATATATATATATATAAAACACAATCATTCATCCTTCTCATCCTGTTTCCTTAAATTAGTTTGAGAAAGACAAGGGCAGTCTACGTAGTCAGTGAGACATCCAGCGATGCAGAAATTAGATGGACGTTTTAAAAGGCACACACAATCGTTGGGCGCGTGATCTAGAGTAGATGCCAAGAACATTTGGTCTGGTTTGCTAAGGGCAGGAAGGTCGGGTGTTCAATTCCGGTCGGGTGTACTGATGAACTTACCACTCTTTCTTCATGAAAATGCGGTTATATTTCTTCTAAATTAAATCCTACCTTCCTCGTGCTGGATCATTAGCGTTGGCTAGTTTATAATATATATGCGTAGAGCCATATCCACCTATAAATCTGTCAGTACATAACCGCTTCGGTGGCTTCATGGCCTAAGACGCTATTCTCGCAATAGCCTGAACTGCTGAAGACGGGGCGATAGTGGTTCGATCCCAGTCAGGTGTAGTGGGGTGATTTTCCCCTAAATTGTTTTTCATTCTCCCTCCAGGCAAATGCGGTTACACTTCCTCTAACGTCATACTCCCAAATCCGCAACATATTAGTGTAATTAGCACTAAAGCGTATGAGCCGAACGGGTAGTAATACGCGGTGCTTAAAATATTAGTAATTAATTTAAACAGGTTACTAATGCTTTAATCCTAGGGATTGGGATGGGGATAAATCATGAGAACGGCTATTCCAAGAAACTGTATTAGCAGTATACTGAAAAAACTTTATTTTATTTTATTTTGAAAAGGTGGTAGTGCGCTCAGTCGATGATCGGGCAACGTATTCAAAGCTCATAGGCCGAATTTGTGTTGCTACTTTTTAGTCTATATCAGAATGACACAAGGTAGGTGCATCAAAAGTGCACCATTGTTTGTGGACTATGAGCACCATATGGCAACACTGCTTGTTGGTTCTTTCACGAACGACACATCTTTATTTCAATTTGGGTTAAAATGTGTTTGCATCCTAACCAACATAACCTAACATAACCTAACTTGACTCTGTAGTTTTATTATTTTATTGTAATTATTGTAAAGAGTAAGGGGATTGTTTACAATACATGTTTGCCATGAGGCCACTTTATGCGGTTGTTTTTCCTCTTTCGCTTTTGATCCATATCTTCATAAGCTTTTGATATGAGTTTTCTCCCTCTTGTGAGTTTCAGATGTTCTCCACGATAATCGAACCAACGGAGTCAAAGGTCAAGAAGCATGCCAGCTCACACACAATTCTGGCGGTTGCACGAACATACCCGATATCTAGATACAGATCTTCCGTGCTCCACTTCTCGTTACCCGTCCGAGATATACACATATTTACCATTTTGCGTGGCGTGGAATGTTGCCAGGGTTAGAGATGAACAGGTTCAGGTAAATTTTTCTGCAGTGATGGCTTGCGGCCTTATAAGTAGGTGAAGGAGCTAGGTGAGGGGTGGCGGCACCTAGAGCCTATTGCTTGTATAGGCCTACATCAAATAGTATGTCGAGAGACTTGTATATATATTTGAGGAGGGTGAGGCAAAATATGTAAGCAAATACCTAGAGGAAAGGGAATGTATTCGTTAAGGTTTTGGTTATAATTTATTATATATTTTATTATATATTTAAGCTTTGAACCTCCTTACCCGTTCGGGTTATACGTATATCTACTTATTAGTTATTACTGTAATGTGTTAGGGATGCGGATTTGTTTCAAATGTTGCCAGGGTCTGTATAATTAGGCTTGTGTTAGATTTAACGTGCAGTCTTGAAGTTTTCGGATTGTTTTAAACAATTTACAAATAATAGTGTACGTTACAGTGGAGTAACTAATGATAGTATATTCATAGTAAGTATCTTCATCCGTTCGAAGGTAGGTTCTCCAATCATTCGATTCAGATCTCATTTCCTTTAATAAATTGATGTATGAATCAACGGTCTTTTTTTTAAAAGATCCATTGTTCACACCATCTACTTATTTTAACTCTATTTTTTTACGATGTTTCTTCTTATTATTTTACAAACTAAGTAACGAATTGAAAATAAAACTTTTCTTTACCCAACACTGACATTTCATCCACGGGGATTGCAAGGAGAAGAATGTGCGGTCTCTTACAGTCATAATTTGCGCAGGCATTTTTTTTATCTCAGCAGATCTTCAAATAGGAAGGCCGCACTTTATAACTGCGCAAACCATGGTTTTCGAAAACTAAGAGTCCCAAAACACTCCGTCTTTACGGTGCAAACCAATTTGTGCAGGATAGTTTACTTGGATAGCTGAGCGGATAGAGAGGGTTGGGGGGGGCCATTAGACTTCTACTGACACCACATAATAATCATCATTATCATCAAATAATCTGATCGAGCCAAAGTAGCCGCTCCTACATGGTGCCCAAATCTCAGAAGACAGTTACATATCCACCATTGCCAGTAGAAGACCAGGAACATCTAGCCGACACACCCTGTTGGCATACGCTAAATACATATGATATGTATAAACTTTTATTTTTGGAATTGGTGTGGTTCCTTATTTCCGTGAAGTTGCAAGCTCCAGGGTTGGAGTTATATATAGAGAGGGTGTTCGGAAACTCATAGCCCAAACTGCACACCTAGATTGTTTGAACCAAAAGTAATCCAAAATCCCCGCACACTTATATCCGGAAAACTATGGTAATACCATTAAATTGTGTTTAATGTTTCGGTGCACAGCACCGTGAGAATAAAGCTGTTCAAGCACGCGTGTACAACAGGTTGTATAGGAGTTAGGCGCGTGGCACTGCACATGTAATAAGCACTTTCTGTGGTGTAGGACCGTTAATGATAGCCCTTCAAACTTATTCGCATTTCTAGATGGACTGGTGTGTTGTTTACTATTAAATGTGGTATGTTTTGCTGTCGTGCTTTAAGTTGTCGAGGTGCAGTGCCACGCGCCTAGCTTCTATGCAACCTGTTGTACAGCTTTGCTTTCCCGGCGCTGTACGCCAAAACCAAGCTCCAGGGTTCCTCAAGTTTCGGAGCCAAATATAGTTGAAATAGCGCGGCCGAGACGTTAGGTGCGAAGTTGGGGGGGCACCAAACACAGTCACCCTCCGTTAGCAATACTTGTTAGAGGAAGTTTGTTTCCCGATCATTTTGCCTGAAGCTTCTTCTGGTAATGACGTAATCTGGTTTTCTTATAGATCTTAGAGTTTGTTCTGATGTTTCATGTCTAAATAAGAGACTGACTCGACGTTGAACAAAAAGTCTTAGAGTTTCTTAGCTCTAGACGTATTAATGAGTTTAAAGTCTTATTGTTAGTACGTACTTGAAAACATAGTTTGCAAACTTGGTTCGGAAAAGTGTTTCTCGATGTTTCTAAAATGTTTCCTGTTGCTCTCAAACATAGAAAAACATTTTGCAAACATGGGAGACAAAGCTACTCACATTGTTTACAAAAAGTTAAACAAACACCGTTTCGCGTCCAGATTTCAACAAATATTGCTTCCCCAAATTTTAAAATAAATCTTGAATCATTTCTATGCTCTCTACGAAACTTCACACGAAGGGAATTTACATTTTTTTTCAACTTCATTAGCACCAACTGAGACTTTTCACCGACTACATTTAAGACATCCAATTTTTTTGACACGATTTTTTTTTATTCTTCAGATATCACATCACATTGGTATGAATTAAGTCTACCGTTTCAAGAGTTTTTTTCAGTTCTCCACGACATGACAAACTAGAACGGAACAATCAGGAAGTGACGTGCTCTCTTTGAACAGCAGATTCTGACTGGCCCACGTCACTTTATGTCGACAATTTTTGCAAACAAGTCCAGACATGCAAACTTTGATTCTTATAGACCATTTGAAATGGATGACAAGAAACACGGTTTCCTCTTTGGGAAACTCAAAGGAAATATAAAAACTTTTTTGTAAACATTTTTCAAACATCTCACAAAAATTGTCTGAGAAAAAAAAATAATCGGGAGCGAGAAAATAGTCCAATTTTCAAATATGACAGCTAGAAAAGTTGCTCAATATACTTTACTATATTCATGAGCTAAGATGCAGCTGTAACTTTTGATAGCTATCAATACTCATAAAATATCACTAATAATATAGTACAATGCTATCAATGTTGACCGCAAAAAGTATGTAAGAATTCTCTAAAAGTTCGTTTATAACAAAACCTTAGCGTAACTAACTAAAGAGCACAAGGTGGGGAGGATAAATTTATATTATACAGTCGGTCCTTCATATATCGAAGTCGATGGTTCCATAAAAAAAATCGAAGTATGGAAAAATCGATGTATAGAAACGATATCTTTTATACATTATATTGTGTAGTCTATTGTATTTAGAAATATTTCCTAGTCACTACACTAATTATAAGTGAATATGAATCACATTATGTACAAGTTATGCTCATAAAGATAATTAAAAACAAACAAGATTTTTTTTGTTGTTGATACATAGATACCTTAAAAAACATATGCAGTAGTATTAAAATGGATTTACACATCTGTAAAAAAACTTTCTAATGTTTTGCTGCACAGTAAATTTCGATGAGGATTCATCATAAAAGTGTTCACACTTATTAAGTCCGTGAAATACATCGTCAGGAAAAATTTTCATTTTTTAGAAGGCTTCGGGGGCAGAACATGATTTATATAAGAGGAAGGCTGTTTGAGGAGGGGGGTGAGAGGAGTGTGGAGACAATACCATCCTGTTAAGCGACCCGTCGGCGTCACAATGACCTTGAACAAACATTTACTACTTTCTCTTGAGACATCTCTATTCTCACTTGTTTTTCTTATACAATCGTCATTACGGGGGAAAAAAATCATGTTTCGTCTTAAAAAAATCGATATATAGATACAGTTTTTCTGTGTAATGTCAGGGACTCCCAAAACTTATATACTAAGAAAATTTCGAGATATGGAGGTCTCACTGTATGTCTGAGGGAAGAATAAAAAAAGTACAAGCGCAGACAATATCATCTCCAGCGTACACGATCGTGATTCAAATTTTGGCCTTCAGGATAATAAAGTATCACGTTAGCTCTAGGCAGAATATGCAGATTAAGTATTAAATGACCTTGGGAAGTAACTACATTTATAAGACTTTCTCAATTAAAACCAATTTGAGCCATACAATTTGTTCGGGTAACCGATATGAACCTAATTTTAGTTTTAAAGAATATTGCCAATACTAGCACTGGTGTACACGTGATCTGAGGCTCAAGTCTTGGTTGGGCGCACTGGAGGGGATTTTACCTCCTCTACCCAAGCCAATGCGGGTGAAATTTCTCTGAATTACCCTTTTAATACTTACATATTTGATGAAGCCATTCATACCATTCGAGTTAAACGTAATAATAGTAAAATACAATGATAGCTTAAGAGTTCATTTTGCTTTATAGACAATACTATACAAATCATGTCTATATTTTGAGCTTAGCCAGAGCTATGAAATACAAATTGATCTATCTTTAAGTAATTAAATAACTATAGCATTTTGTTAGTACTGAATAGTATGATATTAAAGCTTTATAAGCTTTTCTAGATGTTAAAAAACACATTTTTGCCCTCGAATAAGCTATAACTCAATTTGGTTAAATTACAAAAATTTAAATATATTATGATTATGTAACTGACCCAGTTATAAGTTCCGTTTTATTTACGTTTATAATGAAATAAATTTATTCGTTTAGCAATAAAATTTCGGAATCAAACATTCAATAATGAGGTTTTATTTAATATGGCTTTGTTTTTAAGATAATCATTGTATCGATGGCTTCAAACAAAATTAATTTAAGCACGTTTTAACATTATTTAAAGTCCAATCTAGTCAAGGTATATTTTACTACAACACATTAAAAATAACCCTAATTTATGTATATACATAACAATTTAACAGAATATGGGTTTATCTTTATTTAAGGTATTTAACGTGTACTTTCTGAGCCGACTGAATATATCAGTACACGATTTATAAACTAACATGATCTAGAAACAGACCTAACACCCAGACCTTCGGCCGTTAATTCATCACTGTGAAAGGGGAAACATAAATTTCACCGATGGTAAATATTTCGGCCATGCCGGGAATCGAGCCTGAAACCCTTTACTCACTAGGAAGTCATACGCTATCAAATGAGCTATGGTGTTGGACAATCAACAATATGAAAATTAAAATAAACGTCGAGTATTTTATTTTATGCAATCAGTCTGAGAATATTTACCGCCAGGGAGCAACACCATAACCCAAAGGGTAGATTCACTTACAAGGTGCCATCTCCTATGGAAATGGAGACACAAACCCATCGGGACATTGCCCCTAGCAAATGTTGTTAATTAAATTAATAGCCTGCCATGTTTTGTATTGATTAAATCCCCAGGGAGGCAACGTTGGACCAAAGGAAACTAACGTGCAACAACCACATATATCCGAATTTCTTTTCCACAAGTTTTATCAGCTATTCAAAAGAGAAGTAATTTTTTTAAAGGTAATTTAAGTATGATTCAAAGTAAACAAAGTATTTATTTAATTTGTAAAGCCATGTTAATATAGTTAAAGTCTTGGACAAAAAATCCAAGCCAAATGTAAAAAGGTGGGCATGATGAAGTATATATCCTAATAATTAATAATAATAATAATAATAATAATAATAATAATAATAATAATAATAATAATAATAATAATAATAATAATAATAATATAGTTAAAAATAAATTATTATTTAATATTTATAGAACTAAAACTCATTAATAGCGTGAATTTCGGATGTTGCACTGTCTAAAGTCAAATATTTGTCAATTCCTCCTTATATATGGTCCTATTTTCATAATAAGCCTATTTCACTATGTAGAAAAGTTACTAAATATAAGTTCATGTATTCATACGGCATATCATGGGATCTACAGCTAACTTTTCACTTTCTCATCTAAAGAGAAAATACTATAAACGTGAAAAATGTCGGCTTCGAGACTGTGATGAATCTTTACGTTTCATGTGACCCCCAACCCCTACCCCCACCCCCCCAAAAAAAGGATTTTAAAGTCAGTCTGCCCCAATGTCGTCTTTATACTCCTGTGCATGGATCCGAAATGATTCAATGAATTTTATTCAAACTTGATATTTAGATATTATATGGCTATTTAATGATGAGTGATTTTTGAAAATTCAAAATTTGTAGAAAATAGCTCTAACGATTTTGTTTAAAATGTTTATCTGTGAAGTGTTTGAAATTACAAATTAAAGGATTTAAATATGTTTTTCGGGGAGAAATTAGTTTACAGGTAGTAATATTAAAAAAAGTATATAATATTTTATATTTGTTAATACATTCTTATGTATACTCCGACTATGGTAGGAAAGAATGACTGGAAGGTCTTTTCTCCTACTAAAATTCTACTATTCAGTATAACTAAGACAGGGAAAAAGACCTTTCACACCACCCTTACTATTATAAACAGGGTATACATTCCTATGTTCATAGGAAGAAACATATTTGATATCTATAAAAGTTACTGAATCGACTTTCATGTACAGTACAGTACGTACATGTCAAGTTATTTGATCTACAGCTGTCACTTTTGATAAATATTTGTCAATAGCTATAAAATAAAGTAAAACTATATCAATTTTGACCTAAAAAAGTTAGTGTATTTTAAAAGTATCTTCATACCAAAATCTAATATAGTTTTACGTTTAACAAAAAGGTTGTTAATGAGGAATGAAGGTCGCTAAGAGAAAACGTGCCTTCAATATAGTGAATAAAAGGTGTGAAAACCATCCTCAGTCATGTGGCCGGGGTTCGAACACTAGCTTTCCCGCCTAGTACAGACCAAGTACAGTAAGAGTCCAACGCTTTTAATACCTCGGCCACCGCATTGGAAAATAAATGTTGCCTATACGTAATATTAGTATTATTAATAACTTCGTTTGAAAGTTTGACGTATTTTTAATTTTGCAGTCCATGTATGTATAACTTTTACAACGGAACGTTTAGTGCAAAAGTATAAACTTGTTCGACCCGCGCTTCGTTTTACACATATACACTAACGCTACCTCAAAATAATTTAAAAGTACATCTAGTAAAAATACTAATAAAAACAGACAAGCCAACATATTGTATACATGCAAGTTTTCATTATGTCAGTATCGTCGTATTAATTAAATTGTTAGGAAAAAAGTATCGGACACATGGTTACGTTTTACATTATTAAATTTTCAAAACTCGTGACACAACCTAATAATAAATACAAGATCAAGTATATAAAAATTAATTTCCTTAAATATACATATATATAAAAATATATATCACATATACAGAAAAACCAAATTGTCCCAACGTACAGTCATATACAGCTGAAATCAACCTGTTTATTAACTAATTATGTTAAATAATTTTTAGTTTTAGAAAATGTTTGAACGATACTGACTGCCTCTGTAGTCTAGTGTACAGAATTCCTGGCTACAGAACCAGAGGTCCTGGGTTCGATTCCCGGCGCTTTTAGGTTTTCTGTGGAGTAGTGGGTCAGGAACGAGGTAAACTTAGCCTCGTGAGGAAAAATGAGGATCCACTTGAATAAACAAAAAAAAAGTAGCGGCTGAGGTCTAGAAAGCTGAGATTAACGACCGGAGGGTTCATTGTACTGACAACATTACACACACTATCCAAATAAATTTGAATTATCTTCACCAACAGACGGCGGCCGCTCGGTCGAGCTTGCTTGCGGGATGACCTCATGGAGTTTTTTAACGATACTGGAATTTCAGCGCGCTTCAGGAGATGATCTTTGTTTTAACATTTGATTATTTTTTGCATTCCGCGTTTCAAGATCCGTCCAGGCTAATAACATACATCAATGGGGTAAAGATGAAGAAGATAGTTAGGAGGAAATGTACTTAAATTTGAGAGGTGGGATTTTATAAAAAAAACTATCTTAGAAAAATAATCCCCCTCAGTTTACAGACCAATAGTTTCATGTTGTGCTAGACTGCCGAGGACGGGGAGATCGAGGATCGAATCTCACTCGGGTGAGCTAAGGGTGGTTTTTCCTAAATGGTTTTCCACTCTCCTTCCACAGAAATGCGGGTTCACTTCTTTTATATTCAACCTTCCCAATTACTAACCCATTAGTGTAATTAGTACTTAAGAGTATAACCCTAACGGGTAGTAAGACGTGGTGCTAAGTCCCCGGGAAGTAAGTTTAGTTCACTTTATTTAAAACTATCAGTTGCTAATTTAAGTTAATTTTACTGATCAAAATACTTTAAAATTAAAATTAAGTATTTTATAAATTAAATTAATCTTAACCTATTAGTAAGTTTTGCTCACTTTATTTAAAACTATCAGTTGCTAATTTAAGTTAATTTTACTGATCAAAATACTTTAAAATTAAAATTAAGTATTTTATAAAGTAAATTAATCTTAACCTATTAGTAAGCTTAGTTCACTTTATTTAAAACTATCAGTAACTAATTTAAGTTAATTTTACTGGGAAAAACAGACCAGACGAGGGTGGCGTCTTAACCCACGTGAACACCGATGAGTGTTAGAGTATTATATATTGTATTTTAAACGTACATTTCAGGGCGGACTGATACTGTGAATAACACTATGTTAATGACCTATTTATTGCGCACTTATTACAAGAGTATAACTTTAATTGACAAGGGATCAAAAGCGCCCTATATTAACTTTGGTATTAAAATCAAACAGTAAATTTTTTTTTTAAAAAATCGCGTAATTTTATAGTCACACCTGCCTCGCCTTATATGGACGTTTACGACACATGGTATGGCGTTTCTTTTTGTTTGAATATTAAAGTTTTTTAAACAAAATTTCTAAAAGATTTTTTTTAAACCTAAGATTAAGGGTAGTTTACTGAAATACAAAAATAGACCAAATCGATTTGATCAAAATCCGTTTTAACGATTTTGATTAAATTTAGTATCCAGGCATTGTTTAGCATTACAAACATACCGGGAATTCTCTTTTTCCCATGAAAATGACTTTAAGGTTACTTCATATTTGCATCAATTTACGATTTTGATCATATCTTCTCAACTATTTGAAATACAAAATAACATATCGATGTAAAGTTTTAGTATTATTAAAAATACAAATATTCTATTTAAAAAAACATTTTTATAAAACTAATGATTTCTGAGCTATAAGCAAATATATATTTTATGAAGCTCTTATGACAGTTGAAATTGATTGCTATGCTCTTTGGTGAATAGAGAGGTTTAACTTTTAATAATTTTTATGTAACAATGTATATTATTTCATGTATGATATTTAGTGAGGTTTTTCTGCAACTATGTATATTATTTAGGTCCCCAAATCTTACGAGTTTTTAGTAAATGTCTCTACTTTAAGATTAAAGAGAGAGAAAGAAAGTATGTGCGGTACACCGTACTATTAATTTTAGTTTCTTTTCAAAATACAAAAAAAAAAAAGAAATCTAGGTTTTCCGGGTGCAGGGCAAAACCTGAGACATCACAGCAAGAAGAAACTTTGATACAAATACAAAACAGGTTAAACCTCCTACAGTGACTATCCTTTCTGCGGGACTCTCTGTATGACTACTATCAGGAAACAGCGTTTTCTTGTTTTAGTGTGATCAATCTTTTCTTAAATATAAGACAAATTTTGCAACGCTGGTTATCTATATTGCTAGTAGCTTCTTACCCCAGCGTATCATTCTTCCAACACAACAGAAAGCAAGGAGATTTGGCTAAAGCTATACTGCGATATAAACTGATTTAGGATCCGCGTGGTGGGTAGGCTGGGGAGCGTGGTTGCCACATAGTGGGAGTGTGCGCGTTACTACTATGCAAGCATACTCAGTGACTGTAAAGAAATCTGGCAGCGTGCTTCGGTTACTATGACAACCACCCTTCACGGATTGGTCGAACATGTGAAGAGCCTTCACTCCCCATACCAGCTGCACTGACCAGAATCCTAAAGCAGTTTAAAACGCAGTATAACTGAAAAAGAGGGCGAGGATAAAGCTTTTCTCCATATTAAGATCTGCAGTTCCACAAAGATGATATTGTATGTATAGTATACGGCCAAGCCATTAAAGATCATATTTTATTTTAAATGAAATAATTCTTTAACATAGCTCGTTTACATCTGTTACACTCTTACGGCTATTTATACAAACCAGCTGTTCTAATCATAGGTAAGTGCGAGAGCTTTGGTGGGTAACACTTTCAAAGTGGCAGGTGTTTTATAAATTTATAATTACTATCTCAAACACAGTCCACTAACGGTGTTCTGATCAATACTTCAACTATTACGGGTTAATTTTTTTTTTATTAAACTGTATCTGGTTGTAACTTTTTTAAGTGAGACTGTACAGTGTACACAATAAAGTAGGTTATACATCCAACAACAATGATGCTCTGCCCTTTAGTTTTCGGCCAATTTTTCCATTCAAACACAGGAAAAACCATATTTTTATTTCGTCACTAGCATTAAGTAGACTTGTCATGTCCCTTTTTTTGAAATTTTTAAAAATATACATACACACATACTTCGGATATTGGCTGGATTTATAGTCTACATATACATGAAAAACTACTTAACAACAAACTATTAAACCACGACAAAACGTGAAACAGACAGCGAATATACCATTCAGTCACCATGAGCGATGAATGAACATGTAAAGGAATCGTTAATAAATTCAAATTACTTTTTTTTTAAAAGCTAGCTCAATAGAGTGTGATTGAGACAAATCAAAGTGTTATTTCATTGTATTATTATGTAATAGCAAAAGGTTCAACCAATACTATAGTTATGAAAAAAAAAAAAAGGCAGTGAGTGACCCTCACAGGTAATTTACGCGGCCAAGGACGTCCGGTTCACGATATACTTGATCTAGATATAATATGTGAGATGAAAAAATGTCGATAATTTTTTTTTCTGGAAAATTCAGAGTTTAATTTCTCATGTTGTTGAAACCAGGAACATTACAAATGAGTCACAATTTTAAAATATCAATGATTCCAGTTGTCTTCACACTCTCACGTATCGACCATAGCGCTTGGTGGTTGAATGTGTCACTAAAGTCGGACCGATATGTTAATACTTTAATATTACAACCAAAACCTTAACAAATATATATCCCTTAGGATCTAACAACCTGACATTTTACAGGAAAATGTTAATCTCTAATTGTCATTATTTATTTTGACTTATTATTTGCTAACACAATTTTCACCCCCAGCCCCCTACATCCACCCCAACACGTCACTCAACAAACTATTTGAGGGCTTTATGTATATATTATTTAACAAGCTCTAACATGGTGGTTACTAAATTTTATTATAAAATTCCCGATTTCCGAATTAACCTTTTAACAGTTTTTCTTTGTGCATGGCAGTTTGTTATTTTATTAAATTTATCAAATATTTTAGAAAACAATGCCAACAGCTACTAAATATCAACACTATTTTAAGTCTTTTTTTTCCGTATTTAATGTTTTAGGTATTTTGTGATCCTGTGTAAATGTGTTATAAAAAAACCTCTACAACCATCTCATGCAAGCATAATTCTATATCTATACAACGAATTTTGTTAACATCAGATCCCTGACTTTTATTTAAATGTTTAGTTGCAGCATTGGTCAAGTATTTAAAGTCCCTGACTTATAATTCTTTTTGATATTCCCTAACAACAAAACATACCTTGACTTGTCCAGGTTTTATCTTTTTTTCCTTATTTGTACCCACCGTGTCTAGGTGCCACCTACCCCAACCCAGCTACTTCACCCTACTTTAGTAGGCCGCAAGGAGCCATTGAGAAAAATATACCGGAAAATACTTTGTAAAATTTTCCGATTGAAAATTTACTAGAATATTTGCATCTATAACTGGATAGAGGCTCAAATTTCAGACGGTTAAGAATTTCATATAAAAATCTACCTGATAATTACTATAATATAGAATTTACTGTTAAATAAATTAAATGAATGAAAAAAAAAAGATATAAAGAAACATCACGCTTCACCAAAAAGTATAACGATTCACCGCGTTATGTCAGCAAATACTTAATTTAAATGTTCTGTCACCACGCGTTAGGCACTAGTTTTTCTCTAAATTTTTAGCTACGCATATTCAACCCATTTTCAATAGTGTTTGGTTTTGATGTTTGTTCATTTTTAGTTTTTTTTTTCTCCCATACCATTTTACAATTTTCTATCTCGTCACATTAAAAGTAAACTTAGCAAAACTCAAAAATAAAAGAGACAAAGAAAATGATGTTCTACTAATTAAAATAAAACTTCAAGCAAATAATCTCTTTAGAATGAGAAATAAGCTTAATTGAACTTATATTTCCATACAACTTTTGTCATAAGAAAAATCATGATTGTATGTAAAATAAGCTTACTTAATTGGTGAGACAAATATATAAATAGAATATCAAACGATATTAATCCATCACTCGCAATGATGGTTTCAGGGTATAAAGTGTTACATTTTATTCCACAGGATCACCGGTGACGGGAAATACAAGGGTTCAAATCCAGGCTAGGTGCAATGAGAGTGGTTGTATTTTAATACTATCTATCGCTGTGGTTCTAGCACTCTCTCCAAGCTAATACAGTTTATCTTCTTTTAAAACTACCCTACGAATTTCTACCCTTATATTAGGACCTTAATAACTCTTATGATGGGCATACTAATAAGGATTTAATATAAAGAGTTAATTTAGGTTAAATAGGGTTCCCACTATTTTTTAAATAGAGAATTACTTGTTTTTTCCAGCGTCTCCAGAAGGAATTCCTATTTATAATACTATTTAGAGAGTAATATAGAGGAATGAAATGTTATTAATAAAATTGACCAAGAGTGTGCAAATCTTAGAAAAATTCGACTTTTCTTCGAAAGTAAAATTTCGGATTCAACTGTTAAGAAGCTTCACACACACTAAAAAAAGTTAAAGCACACATTTATGTTCACATAAGAAAATCTAAAATATGAAATTACATTATTGGTGATGGTAAATTAATTTACTATTTTAAGACGATTTATATTAGTTTGAAATAAAGCATTTGGTAAAATATATTTAATAGCTAATAGAATGTCAAGTACAATATGTCTATTCCACATTAAACTTTTTTTAAAATTCGAAATACGATTCTTCTTCGAGAATATATAATAATATTCAATTCGAATTGAAAATGTAGACTTCACACACCCCTATTGTGAAGTCATACTGTTTGCGTTTAAAACCTTATGGTTCAATCTTGAGGCGGAAATACATATAATTGGTACGCAGCTCAATATTTCAAGAACCAAAAGAGGGGTAAGAGGGGGTTAGATACATGTTCTAATAAGCGTGTTTCTTTCTTAAGTTCGCTTTTTCTTCTATGCAAAGAACTAATATTTAAAGGTTGAAATTTAATGTCGCTAATTCTAAGTATTCTAATATATATATATTTTAAGTTTTCTTGTGAAATAACCTGTTTTTTTCCAGACAAAAATTCCCTGTGCTATCCCTATTCTCCAGTTGTATGGCACAACTGTCAAAATATAGATAGCATAGGAGTGGATTCTTTGCCGACTGACACCCACATCAGTGGTTACAAGGTATAAGGCGTCAAACTCACAAGATAAACAGATTTCCCTTAGCGGGGAGTTGAAACTCGAATCTCGGCTGGACACTAAGGTATATTACCATAACCTTTTCATACTAATGCGGGCATATTATATCTAAACAACCTTCTTAACAAATTCTCTTTAGAGCAGTTAGTAATATTTGTGTTAAAAGTAGTAATTAAAAAATATATTTTTATTAATAGTTTGTGGCAGATCTATTTAATCAGGTTGTAGTTTAAGGAAATACACCATCATTCACACGTTCTAGGTTCAAATATTGCTCTAAGCTACTAGATATAGGAAAACAATTATTTTCATTCAAACTAGAGTAGAACAGACTTGAAGTGAAAACTGTCCACTATCACACCTATAATATTTAACGTTGAAAAACCCCGTATCAGTGGTTTAATCGTCCAAGGTGTCACTCTAGCGATCGAATGGACCACCGATAATGGAGAGATCGAGGTTAGAATCCCGGTTGGGTGTAATGAGGGTGGTATTACCTAAATTGTTTTCCACCGTCCATAGACGCGAATGCAGGTATACTTCCTCGAGATTCAACCTTCCTCTTCGGTAAGACATTAGAGTAATAAGTACAGATCTGTACAACCCGAACAGTTAGTTAGACGAGGTTCTATATATAGATAATAATAATAATAATAATAATAATAATAATAATAATAATAATAATAATAATAATAATAATAATAATAATAGAGATTGTCTCAAAACGACATGTTTCCTTTGATTGTTGAGACACTATTGCTCAGAGAACGAAACTTAGTGCTGGAGAGTAATTGAATGAAACGTTCTCACTCGAGTGTAATATTTAATTTATTATGTCGCCGAGTCTCTATATTAAGTTGATTTGCATTTTATCTCTCCTACGGGATAGTAACCGAGAGATATATTTCCCCGCACAGTGGTACAGCCCCAACACGATAAAGATAGGCGATCTAAGCGATAATACCCTAGTTTTAGTAGGGAAGAGCAAGTCTCAGAAAACGATTTCACGGTCTTATCTGTGATATGGTAATGAAACTACGAGCGTCTTAAATGTGGACGTGCTTTCAGCATTTGAATTTTTACAAATACGTTATCTATAATAACTTTTGTTTTGATAAGTTAATTTTTTTTTTAGTATTCAACGTCTTATTAGCCGTCCGGGATATCTGATTATTTACACTCATTAATTAGGAATGAGGTAGGTAGAATTTAGAGGAGGTGTACGCACATTTGCGTGGAGAGAAAGAGTGGGAAACTATTTAAGGAAAACCATTCTACTATAACAGCAGAGATAAGAACCTCAACTTCTCTGTGACCGGTAAATTAGAAAAGGCAAGACTGACGCCTTTTTTCCAAGTGCCCACTAGAGCGGGTCTTGTTGAATATTCAGACAGACTATATATTTATATTTTTTAACACCGCGTCTTACTACCCGTTAGGGTCATACGCTTATGTACTAATTAATCTAATGGTTTTAGGGATGTGAGATGTTATATTTATAGGAACTGTACCCGAATTTACATGGAGGGAAAGTGGAAAACCACTAAAAAAACATGACTAGGACACCTTATCAAGATTCTAGCTTTGATCTCCCCGTCATCAAGTAACACCTAGCCCCACCGGTATATGCTTTTTTTGTGGCTTTTGGTTTTAATTTATACCCAAGAGCAGTTTACTCACATCGGTAGGCACGCGGAATAAACGTCAAGCTCATATTGTCTGGTCAGAGTTTGAATCCTTATCGAGTGTATTGAGGATGGGTTCTTATGGGTTCATTATATTAAAAATAAAATGAGACTAGTTTTCTATTAAAGCCGCTTAAGGTGGGATGGAAAGAGACGCGAGAAAAATAGTGTTTTTTTCCTTCAGTTTTTAGGTCAAAACTTTTTTTTTTGCTAAAATGGCTAAAATAAATCAAATATTGCTCCAGTACAAACATAAAATATACTTTTCTTCACATTGTGATATCTACAGTTGTTGAATATCTATTGAGGGTGTTTTGAAATTTAATGACTATTTTTTCTCTTAATTTAAAAAGTTCATCTAATGCCGCTATGATCATGACAGATATTCAACAACTGTTGATTTTGACATGGGAAGAAAGATAAACTTTATGTTTCTACTGGAGAGATATTTTATTTATTTTATCAAAAAAAATTTTTTTTTCATCAAAATTGAAAAAATACTGTCCTTTTCTTGCGTCCCCCTTCTTCCCACCTTAAATTGTCTGGGATATAAAGAAGAACCTAGTACGTAAGACTTTTGAGCTACGCTAATTTGGTAGGGATGAGAGAGATACTTTAACCAAACAAGTAGTGAGACGAGGTGGAAAAATCCATAAAAATGTTATTTTATTCAAACACTATAGTAAAAACAAAAAATAGACTATGGATTAAGGAAAACACTTGTACAATTAAGTGTACTGCACATGACTAGCAAACCTTGGGAATATCGAAACGATTTTCAGGTTAAGGATACAGACGTATCAAGTATCGTACTCGTAAATTGTACGGGAAAGATTCTGGATAGCTCATTGGAAGGGCAAAGGCGCGGTAATAATATAGTCACATGTTTGATTCCCAGCGTCCAGCTGTCAATTTATGAAAAAGAGACAAGTTTCCTACTACGATAGTATAATTTGCCTATGAAGATAGAGATGTACTGAGTACGAAACCATTTGGATAGGATTTGTGCTTTCAAATTTTATTTGGAAGCAGTTTTTATTTTATATTCTCGAATATCAACGCATAGTAAAAAAAGAAAAGAAAGTGGTGGTAGCCTTGAGCTAAACTAAACCGGTTGGAAAGACACGATCTTGGTATATACGTTTTCATGACTGTTTAGCTATATATCAAGGCTAGCGCTGGGATAGCAGTGTGTGGTTGTCAGGGATGTTTGTCAGGGTGCTGGGTCGATCAAGGCAACGGGTTTAAGGGGTGGATACCCAAGAGCCATCAATTTATTTACAGCTTTCTCTACTAACCCCATTTTTAGTTCAGTCACAAAAAGTTCCCATTTTATAACTGGGAGTTCTGTGAACAGTGCATTATGTTCCCGCCATATTATTATCGTTACTACAGTCTTACTAGTAGTTCTGTGAACAGTAGACCTCGATCCCTCCATCTCTTACTGTTAATAGTCTTACTAGTAGTTCTGTGAACAGTAGACCTCGATCCCTCCATCTCTTACTGTTTACAGTCTTACTAGTAGTTCTGTGAACAGTAGACCTCGATCCCTCCATCTCTTACTGTTAATAGTCTTACTAGTAGTTCTGTGAACAGTAGACCTCGATCCCTCCATCTCTTATTGTTAACAGTCTTACTAGTAGTTCTGTGAACAGTAGACCTCGATCCCTCCATCTCTTACTGTTAATTAGTCTTACTAGTAGTTCTGTGAACAGTAGACCTCGATCCCTCCATCTCTTACTGTTAACAGTCTTACTAGTAGTTCTGTGAACAGTAGACCTCGATCCCTCCATCTCTTACTGTTAACAGTCTTACTAGTAGTTCTGTGAACAGTAGACCTCGATCCCTCCATCTCTTACTGTTAATAGTCTTACTAGTAGTTCTGTGAACAGTAGACCTCGCCCCCTCCAAGTTATAATTAATTGTCACTAAAGTCTTAAGCGTTCTAATTATGTTTCAAGTTGAAATATTTCTTATAACTTCTTCTTAGATTTTAGGTTGATATTTTCTCTTGGTGATCAAGTTATATAGAGAACAAAAGCGTATTTTAAGTGGTTTAAGAGGTCATTCACGTAATATGTGTCAAAATTTAAAAAAAAATAAGGCCCTGGGTGGCCTGGCCTGGGTACTCAATAAGATGCTAAAATTTTTAAATTCAAATCACTTGAGACAAGCTATTAAACGAAAACGTCCCGCCTAGATTCAAAGAATGTGCGAAATTTTGTTACAATTCGTCCACGAGTTTGAAAGCTATCGCGTGGCAAATATACGGAGAGACAGTCTAAATGTATAATAGTCAAGTTAAATAAAACAAAACCTCGGCATGCTCGGTCAATAAAACTTAACTATTCACTTTCTGATATCAATGACACTTTTTTCCAACAAAATGAAAAATATTCAATATGTTTCTTTGACAACAAAGGTTGTTACTCCTTCCTTGATGTGCATCAAAGAATTGATTTAGTTAAAATAAAATGTGTCAAACAAAGAAAAAAAAAGAGAGAGACAAAAGTGAACGTGAAGTGAACGTGAATTGAACGGACTAACCCTAGAAGCTTACGACCAAATTCATATCGCGCAAAACTTATATAAAAGAAGATTTAAAGGGACGTATTTTACTGACAAAAATAAAACAGTGAATGGAGTAGTTGCAATATCTACTCATATCTATTTGTAAAATATTAAATTAAAAATAGTATGTACTTATTATTGAAACACATTCTATGTTCTCCATTTTTAAACTCAAAGCTAAAGAGTCACCCTTAAAAGTTGATTCTATATAATGTATATAAAAATGTTTTTTCACTTTACGTTTTATGCAAGTTAATTTACGAATATAATCTAATTAACTTATATGAAAAGAGCAAACAATAGCGACAACACAGGGATTTTCCTGCAGGAATAATTGATACACCTTAATTTTCTTACGAATGGACATTTGTAGCACCTTTTGGAGAATACAAAAACTTTTTTTGCGGGCAGCATTAATACCATTTTATTATAATATTAATATTATTTTATAGGTATTGATAATACATATCAAAAGTGACAGCTGCAGATTACAATAACTGACGTAAGAGTATGTACAAGTAGATTTATTGATTTTCCTATCTGTTTCCCATCCATTCATAAGTAAATTGGGTAAGTTTATATGTGTGAAATCGATTCTTAACACGATTGGATAAATAGGTATAGTATGATTTTAGTAGGAAGAACAGTAAAAGTTAGTTACTAAAATTTTTTTAATACATTCATACATCAAGTCACGTTATCTGCAGATGTCCCTTTTGATAGATATTATCAATACCTTTAGAATAACGTAAACAATATAGTAGAATACTATCAATTTTGGCCGCAAAGAAATAAGTTTAAATTTTATCTACTGTTCTTCCAACAAAAAATCAGGGTATATATATATATATATATATATATATATATATATATATATATATATATATATATATATATGTGTGTGTGTATGTAGGAATATATATTTATAAAATAATAAGTATATAGTGTTATTAATTTTGTTTAAAGAAATTATAGTGCAAGTTATAATAAAAGAAAACAAAACAAATTTTATACTTTTTTAAAATAGGTATTTAAATGCGGCATAAGAACCCAATTACTAATGTAGGGGACTCCTTAATTATTTTATGGTCACAGATTTATTTTACGACATTTAATCAATATATTGATGAAATATTGAGTTTGTGCTGTAGTGAGTGATATGATAGGTTGACGAATATGTGAACTAGTGTTGTTTAGAAAATGCTAAGACAATATGAGTCTCTAAGAGCCAGAACAATGATTTTAAGGCATTTTATTGGTTGTATATATATATATGATTCGCTAGTTAACATACCTATATCTGACATGAAATTACACTTTACTTAACTGTATTTGCTTAAACTGTTGGAGTATCATGGTAGACACCCTGTATAACCAATAAAGGTCAACCTACAATTGAATATATACACATATAGTTATGGAGGGAGGTAGGCCAAGGGTATGAGATACAAAGTTTGAGGTGAACACTTAGTATAGTAAAAGTTTTCGGGAGATTTTGACATTCTTAAATAAACTTAGAAATAATAATAGCCCGCAAACAAGTAGGCCCTAGAAATACTAATAGGCTGTAAACAAGTAGGCCCTAGAAAATACTATTAGGCTGTGAACAAGTAGGCTCTAGAAATACTAATAGGCTGTAAACAAGCAGGACCTAGAAAATACTATTAGGCTGCAAACAAGAAGGCCCTAGAAATACTAATAGGCTGTAAACAAGAAGGCCCTAGAAATACTAATAGGCTGTAAACAAGTAGGCCCTAGAAAATACTATTAGGCTGCAAACAAGTAGGCTCTAGGAATACTAATGGGCTGCAAACAAGTAGGTTCTAGAAATACTAATAGGCTGTAAACAAGAAGGCCCTAAAAATACTAATAGGCCGCAAACAAGTAGGCTCTAGAAATACTAATAGGCTGTGAACAAGTAGGCCCTATAAATACTACTATACTGTGCAAATTAATTGGGACAAGCTATTTTTTTTCTCAGAATTGTAATGTGATTGCCAGCTGATGTCTTAAACCGACTTAAAGCTGTTTTATCTGCCTTGAAAGGGTGCGACTGTTATAATTTGACAATAAGAATGTGGTTTGAATGGTTTTAAACTGGAAATAGTCACTTCAGCTTCAGTTGTAAGCTTTTGTGTGTAATAGGTGGATGTTAGTTTTTGCTCTCTGTGAGATACGTGTTGCTTTCATGTTTTTAAAAATGGATATTACTCCAAGGAAGCGCGCAAAAATAATTGCTCTTAAGGATCACACTTCTATGACAAAGATATCATTTCTGCAGTTGGTGTAGGCAAATCAAGTGTATCAAGAATTTTTACGAGATACAAAACACCTGAATTATCGTCTTCAAAAAGGAGAGATAAATGTGGAAGAAAATGAAAAACAACTCCACGAACAGATAAAATTCTAATCAGAAATAGTAAAATGAGTCCAACAAAAACAAGCACAGACTTTCAAAGAGCTTTATTAGCTAGTGGTTTTGTTGTTAGTGATTCAACTGTACGCCGTAGGCTTCTGGAAGCTGTTCGGAAGGCAAGAAGACCAACAAAAAACAATATTTGAATACTAAAATGAAGATAAAACATTTAGCATGGGCCAAAAAATAAAAATATAAACATTATGCCTGACTCAATTAATTTTTATAAATATACACCCTTCAATGTTCGAAAGTTAGCCTTAGTTGTGTCTAAAAAAACTTAGCTATAGATAACCTTATAAACAGATATGCAAGAAAAATTGCCTATCTATTATATCTCACGGCGTTTTCTAAATATTTTTCAAAGCTGGAGTGTTACTTATTTAGATAACCTTCTAAACAACTATGTACAAAATATTGCCTAGCTATTATATCTCACGGCGTTTCCTAAATTAGCTTTCAACTCTTAAGTGTTACTTATAGCTAACCTTCCAAACAACCAAGTACAAAATATTGCCTATCTATTATATCTCACGGCGTTTTCTAAATTAGTTTTCAACGCTGAAGTATTACTAATATATTACCTTCTAAACAGCTATGTATGAAGTATTGCCTATCTATTATATCTCACGGCGTTTTCTAAATTAGTTTTCAACGCTGAAGTATTACTAATATATTACCTTCTAAACAGCTATGTATGAAGTATTGTCTAGCTATTAGATCTCACGGCGTTTTCTAAATGAGTTTTCAAAGCTGAAGTGTTACTTATTTAGATAACTTTCTAAACAACTAAGTACAAAATATTGCCTAGCTATTTAGATCTCGCGGCGTTTCTTATACTAGTTTTCAACGCATCAAAAGTGTTACTTATACCTTTTTAACACTAAAGTAGATGATATAATGTCTGTTTTGTATAGAGTGTATTAAGATATAATAGATAATTGTTTTTAATCGAGGAAGCTTAAAAATATGACGCACAAAAAAAGGATGTATTTATATTAAGACACAAAACATATTTAGTAATTTATTATGTATTTATCACAAATTATAAGATTTTTAACTACAATAAAATAAGGGTAATATGAGTTCAAAATATGAAAAGTAATTGCGTAATTGTAGGACAAAATAAACGCAACATGATAAAATAACAAATCTAATGTAGCCAGAGTAAAATAAAGCGTATTACGAGCGTTTGAAAATACAATACTAGAAAAACATAAAAAATACACCAACATCAGGAAAATTGTTTGACGTCACCTAAATAGAATCACCCTTATGCCCCTGACAGGCCTNCCCCTTACAGGCCTGCCCCCCCCCCCCATCCCTCATCAACCCCCTTTCCCAGCAACACGATTACATTCTACATTTCAATTGCACAGCCTTCATTTTTAATTGTGATTACAATCACGTTCATGCCGATATAGATGGACATGAAACGGAGAATGACGTACACAGCCGACAGTAATAAATAGCCTTGTAAACATTGTTTCAAAATGTCTACACAGTCTCTATATCGTTTTCCATGGCACACGATTAATATACCGCTACCACAAAAAAGAGAAAATAATTGAAAACCATAAGCATGTAACTAAAAATGTGTGAATGTGAAAAATGACAACTGGACACGGGGATTGAACCCGGAACATTTGGCTTAACGCACCCAGCCAATTTATCAATATAATATTTGGTGCCGCTACAACCGTAACCTATGGATCATTTCCATCTTCCAATCTTAGCTATTCATGTACACATTTCATTGTACAAGATCCCAACATATTAGCTCAGTAAATTGCGTGTATGCCTACTGAGCTAAGGTTCCCAGGATTGATTCCTGAAGAGTCAAACACTTTTTTGTTAAATGTGGGTTTGCCTTGTCACAGTGATGAAATGACGGACGTGGGACTGGTTTTGGTGTCTGTTCTATATTTAAGTTAGTTTATAAGTCGTGTGTTGATATAGTTAGTCACTTCAGCAAGTGCACGTTTTATACAAAAAAATAAATAAAAATACACAAGCATTATATATATTCCATATAATTAAAAGTAATCGTAAGGGAATAATACTTAAACGTCTACATACTATTTTTTTTAAATGCTTGAACGTGGTTTACTTTATGTCACAATCTTTATTTAAACCCAATAAATCTTTGAACTTAAATCAAGTGTAGATTATATCGGAGTTAATTACTGGTAGCCAACTTGCATCCCGGTATATGATCTGTGCAGCCGCGGACTTTTTAGTAATTAAGGCCGTAGTGATTCAAGTAGATCGCCGGTGAAAATGTTGTAGTTTATAGCACCGCGTCTTACTCTATATACTAATTATTATTTTAATGTATTAAGGATTAGGAAGGATGAATTTAGAGAGAGTGTACCTGCATCATAAAAACTTGATGGCACGATTTTATTTATGAGTTTCCCATTTGCTACAGACATTCAGGTAGAAAAAATTCTGGAAGGTAAGAAGCCATTGCCGCAAAGCCTCCTTCTCTCTTTAAAATGGATAATGAAACACTGACCGTAAGATAAATAATTCAACAACCAAACACAGGTCTCATTGGTAGCCAAGAGTTTACGAGGAAAATTTTTGGAAGTACTATGTGTTTCGGCAGAAAAGAATCCAAGTTTGCAAAAATGTGCTGAAAATTTTCACGCATGTTTTCAGTCAACTCATTCGTTCGACCCAGAATTTTCGCAGAGGAAAGTGGTCAAATCTAAATATCGAAGCTCTTTAACGGACGAGCATATGAAATCATGTTTAATGCATCATATTACTTAAATACAAAGGATAAGTATGATCTAAACAATAGCTATCCAACGGTTTTCCCTCAAACTATTCTATTACGCTAACATCCCAAGTGAAAATAGTGAAAGAAACGCTATAATGTTTTTAACACTAGTATTTACTAAAAGTAAATCGCAGTTAGGTTTGTATTTAAGAAGTAGATTTTATGATATAAGGTGTCACTCTCTCAATAGACTAGGATTCCAATGACGAGGAGATCGAGGTTCGAACCCCCGTCGGGTGTATTAACTAAAAAAATGGTTTTATCAGTGCTGTTTTTAAAGAAGTAAAAAGGGGTATGTTTACCTACAACAGTGGTCACGCAAACTCAGTCGTTTCTATAACTATAAGCAACATATTCTCGTAAAAGTAAAAAATTGTTACTGAAAATGTTTCTACTGTACACGGGAGTATAGGCTGAGCCCAAATATATATGTCAATACGTCCCACTCCGAAACAAAGAGAAGTAAAAACAATCACGAGCAGAGTTAATTAAAAGATCGGCACACTTTCAAAGAATACTCTTCGATGTGTTCCTGCAGTATACACAGAAACAATGTTGTTTGTAATGAAACGCTCAAACTATCCGTATCAGCCAATGCTAGTATTGGCATTTAGAGTATTTTTTTTATCATACCACTGTTCTAATATTGAGAAGTAAATTATTATTATTATTATTATTATTATTATTATTATTATTATTATTATTATTAGCACCGCGTATTACCACCCGTTTGGGTTGTACGCACTTACGCTAATGTGTAATGGTAGGGTGGTTGTGAGATGAAATGGAGGACCTACAGTTTAACGTGGGATCCAAACCACGGTGGAGGCCTGGCATTCCATATATTCACAAGTTGTGATCAATACACATCTTGTCAGAGGTGAAAGAAGAGTTTGACAATCAGATACATCTGTGCCAGGACCGAGGAATGAGCCCCGGACCCCCAGCACAGAAGTCTGACACCTTGCATCTAAACCACCAGATCACTCTTGAGAGGTAAAGAAGCGTTTGGATTTTTTGAATACAAATTATTTTATAAATATTTCAATTTTCTTATAAATGCATTTTTGTGTGTGTTTGAGAGTAATAGCATAATGAAACATTTTATTTATTCAAAGAAAATAAAAGGTAAAAATTAGAAGATATTCAAAGAAAGAAATTATTAGAGCGTGTGTTGTGTCACTTGCGTAACGTAGGATTGACGGTCAATCCTGGAAAGGTTTTTTGGGCTAAATATTCTATTAAGGCCCTTGGCCCTGTCGAGTGCAAGTCTAAAACCTATTTTGTGGGATGGTGGGTGGGAGGGTGAAAGGCATGGCGTGGCTTCACAACCGACCAAAGTATCCTTCCACACCAACAAGAACAAATGGATCACGGAAACCGTAGATGGCGCTAGCTACCGGACAGTTATTGCGGAGAAATAATACGTTTGGAAATATCAGTTTTCTAGAGAACTAGTGAAATTTTTATGTTAATATTTTCAACACCCCGTCTAAGATAATGTATCAATGTTTATTAATTGTTACATTTTGCTATTTTTTCTTATGAAGCCGGCAGTTTTCTTTTGAAAAATGTTAATTTTATCGATATTTGTTCACTGTTAAAATTATGGAGGAGGTGTGTGTATAAAAAGTTTAACTTAATCAACATGCTTATATTCTTGAACAAACCGTTTCCGAAAATATAATTGCAAAACAATGAAAATTCTTAAAGATAACCGTTTGTTACCATGGCTCTGCATTTCCACGCCAAATGAAAAGGGCCAATCGTCTTACGTATTTAGGATATATTATATCTTCTGGGAGTATGGTTATTGAGCCCAAGAGGGTGAAACCCATCATCAATTCTCCTCCTCCCAAGAATGTGAAAGTTGCCACACGCTTTACAGGAATATGCGCCTACTACGCTAAATTTATCCCCAAGTTAGTTAGCTGCTCCACTAAATGGGTTGAAAAGGAAAGGTGTTCCCTTTGTGTGGGGTGCTAAACAAGTCAGTGCTTTTGATTGTTTGAAGAACAAACTGATCTCTCTTGAGGTGTTACACATCCCCTGATTTCTCTCTTCCCTTCCTTTTGCATGTAGATGTATCATCTATAGCTCTGGGCATCGTATTGTCTCAGCGGTTCTCGGGTTGCATTCAACCTGTGGCGTTTGCCAGTAATAATAATAACAACAATAATAATAATATTTAGCACCGCGTCTTACTATCCGTTCGGGTTATACGCTTAAGTACTAATTACTCTAATGGATTAGGATTTGGGAAGATTGAATTTAGAGGAAGTGAACCCGCATTTGCGTGGAGGGAGAGTGGAAAACCCACCCCCAGTTCACCCGACCGAGATTCGAACCTCGATCTCCCCGTCCTCAGAGGTCGAGCTCAACACGAATAGCGTGTTAGCCAACTACGCCAGTTTGCCAGTAGAATGCTCACCGTGGCTGAGAGAAGTTATAGTGAGTATGAAAAGGAAAGTCTCGTGTGTGTGTGTGTGTGTGTGTGTGTGTGTGACGTAGAAAAGTTTGGTGATTATCTTGAGCAACCCACTTCGGTGGCTGCGTGGCCTAACGCGCTATTCTAGTGTTAAACTAGACTGCCGAACACGGGGAGATCGGGATTCGATCCCGATCATGTGCACTGAGGGTGGTTTTTCCTAGATGTGTTTTCACTCTACTTCCACGCAAATGTGGGTGTACCTCATCTCAACTAAGCCTTCCTAATCCCTAAACCATTAGTGTGATTAGTAACCTACATAGGCGTATAAACCGAACGGGTAGTAACACGCGGTGCTAAATAGTAAAACCCATGAGGATTGGGTGATTATGTATGTGCTGTCTGTGTTATCATATTTGTTTATTAATTATGTAGTAATATTTATGATTTAGTTTTAGCAATTGTTGCCATTTAACGAATATACCGGATAGTGACTTGTAATGGTTATGAGGTTCGAATCTATATATTTCTCTGATTTGAGATGTTGAACTTTATTGCAGGTGCTCACCCCTGATTTTGACATTGGTAGATTATATCTAGCTTGTAGTATGGCATATAAGTTGTAGTTTTTATTGTGTAATAACTGGATATTGTTGTGTATTGACCTGGGAGTGGTCAGTAATTGTAGTAATCCACTCAGGATTTAATTTATTGATGGAAATACGTATATTCTTTTCGGGAGTGACTAGTAAGCAAGATAGCTCTATTACCTGTTTTGGTACCCGCCTCGGTGGCGTAGTTGGCTAACGCGCTAGTCGTGTTGGGCTCGACCGCCGAGGACGGGGAGATCGAGGTTCGAATCTCGGTCGGGTGAACTGGGGGTGGTTTTTCCTAAATGGTTTTCCACTCTCCCTCCACGCAAATGCGGGTTCACTTCCTCTAAATTCAACCTTCCCAATTCCTAATCCATTAGCGTAATTAGTACTTAAGCGTATAACCCGAACGGGTAGTAAGACGCGGTGCTAAATATTATTACCTGTTTCGGTGGCCGCATTGTCTAAGGCGCCAATCACGCGTTAGACCAAATTGCCGTTGACAGGGAGATCGGGGCTCGAATCCCGGTTGGACGTACTGAGTGGTTTTCCCCTTTTCATCCACGCAAATGCTGATGCATTCCTTCTAAATTCAATCTTCTTCATCCATAACACTATCATAAGTAGTAGGTCTATGTATGCATAAAACCTGAACAGATAGTAGAACGAGGCACTAAAAAAATACTTGTGCTATTATAGTCTTAGATTTTAAATTTTCACCTTGAATACAAACAATTTTAATTATTGGTAACATTTAAAAAGTAGACTTGTTAATGAGTTCTTGTATTTAATTTGACACAAATGTACCACGTCACAATTCATTAGATAAGAGAAAAGACAAATAAAAAACCCAACCCAATACAACGATATACAATACTAATAGTAATTAAAGTCGACTTTTAAGCCGCTGTTCCTCGGCATTTTCCCCTTTCATTCAGGCAATCTCGTTACACTGTGTGTACACCCCGCCCCCTCACCCTTTGTTGACAGCACCATATCACTTTGTCGCAGGTAGGAACCGCCCGGAGTGATCAAAGCGACAACTTCAGCCAATCTATACTCGCGGGCAGCCTCTAGGTATGCGAAGTAGAAGTGGTGCTTACCCAGTGTGACACGCTGCCTTTGGCGCAAAGGAGGGCAAGGAATCAAAATGAAGGACATTCAAGAAAAAAAATGTAGGCCGTTAAAATTAAAAGTTCAAAATGCAATTATAAAAATTAACTTAATTTGTTTTATTGATACAGTGAAATCTATTAAAAGCAGATACCTTCCGGGATAAAAAAAAAGACCGTAACTAAGAGGTGTCCGTTAGAATATTTTTTTAAATCGTTCTTCTTGAACACAGTTTAATCTATATACCATGAATATTAACTAAAAAAAATATATAATTATTGTACTAACTGCTTCGGTGGTCACATGGTCTAACGCGCTACTCTTGCAGTAGACTAGACTGTAGATGATGGGGAGATCGAGGTTCGAATATCGGTCTGAAGGAGGTTTTTACAAAACGGTTTTCCACTTTCCTTCCACGCAAATTAGGGTACACTTTTTATACTTATAACCTTTCTCATCCCTAAAAGCATTAGCGTATAACCCGAACGGGTAATAAAAAGCAGTGCTAAAAAACCAAATTGTACGGTGCAGTATTGTACGGTGGATAAATATTGCACGTAGCCTACTGTAGGCCTGTAGGTTGTTTCGCCGTAAGAGCCAATGTTAGTTTGCCGGGAAAAGTTTAAAATGTCAGTTATTCACAGGTGTCCTTTAAGGGAGATTTCACTGTAACCATATTACTGAAGTTCGACCATATTTCTCAAATTAACTTATGAATAAGAACGCTCGCTGTGATTGGTTGCTGACGGCATACACGCAGCCAATAGAAATCACTAATTTTATTACGTGAACACGGCGAGGCGAATTGTACGACGAGAACTGCCCGTGATAGCTGAAATGCTATCTTATGGCAGATTTTCAAAATGCGAAATCACTTTGAGAGCAAATAACATTTTAAAAAAAATGACAGATTTATTTATTTTGTCAAAATGGAAGACATTTTTGAATTTTTGGAAAATCCCTCCCGGACACCGGACAGAAGATTGAAATGTAGGACACGCCCGGGAAAAGGAGGACGCCTGGTAAACCAGTCCGGTGCGTTCTGTGTTACTGCGCATGACTTTTCACGACGGTACCTAACGTTGGGAAATATGATGGGAAGGTCTGTTATTCAGTATTATAGAGAGGGTCTTGGTAGGAAGGTCTGTTATTCAGTATTATAGAGAGGGTCTTGGTAGGAAGGTCTGTTATTTAGTATTATAGAGAGGGTCTTGGTAGGAAGGTCTGTTATTCAGTATTATAGAGAGGGTCTTGGTAAGAAGGTCTGTTATTCAGTATTATAGAGAGGGTCTTGGTTAAGAAGGTCTGTTATTCAGTATTATAGAGAGGGTCTTGGTAGGAAGGTCTGTTATTCAGTATTATAGAGAGGGTCTTGGTAGGAATTAAAAAATAAAACAAAAAAAACTTACATATATTTAATGTCGAAATTGTTAAAATTTACTGTTTTTATAGTAATGAACCTATCAATCAAACGTGACTACTGCAGAGAGTAATACTTGACGATGGACATGTTAAAGGAGATCCGGTAGACATTTTTAGCTGTTAGATATGGTTCTCGCTAAGAAAAGTTTTGTAAACAAACCACGCAAAAAAAAAAGTTTTGTCATGTAGGCAGACACATATGAAATTAAATAAGCTATTTTATTACCAAAAATAGTTGTAGTCTACGCACAAGGTTGGGGAAAAACTACAAATGTGTGCCGGGAATTAGTTTCACCTTGTCCGGCTCACCTTTGACGAAACTGTGTGGGTGGGGTAGGGGATGAGTAAGGGAAAAAGGGGGGAGGAAGAGCCTAAAAGAGGGTTGGGGCTCAAATACCAACTGGGTGTATTGATAATTATTTCTTGCTAAATGGTTGTCAACTCTTCCTTCACGAAAATGCAAGGGCTCTACCTAGCTCTTGTAATGTGATTAAATATGAATAGCCCATACTAGTATACCTTGATTTCTTGCGAATGTACAATGCATTTGAAGCATCATTAAAAAAAAATACAAACACATTCTTGAGTTGTCACATTTATCTATCAAAAGTTACAGCTGAAGATTATATGACCTGGGGTGTAAGTAAATATGTGAAAGTAGATCTAGTGACATTTTATACCTGTCAGATAGCCTATGTCCGTTCGTAAGAAAATAAATAAATTGGAGTAGCAGTGCATAAATTAAAAAAAAACACATAAAAAACAGCAATCTGCTAAAGACTCAGCTTAGGCTGCTTTTATGCACGCGTTTTGTGTCGCGCGACACACGATGGCAAGAGCCATCGCGTTTTGTAGGTTCATTTTATGCACGCGGTATTTGCCGCCCGTCGATAAAAATAGTAGTGGGGGAGGATAAATCGTATCAGTGCTGCCAATGTCTTTGTGTTGGGGAGTGTAAGATGTATCTGCGCGTCATCTATTTGTCGTATTGTCACCTTACATTGAAAAAAGGGAAAGAAAATTGGATGTTCATCCCATCAACTTTACAAGATTTGAAGATGAGGCATTTCGTAACGTCTAAAAAAATTTAAGAGACGACAGAGACAATTTAAAAAAACTATTTTTGAACAGTAAAACACATAACATACTTCTTTCTATCCATTGACTTTTCTTTATATTCCTGGTTTTGTACTTCTCCGATAGTTAATTTAAAATTACTTTCAGTATACAGATAATATAATTTTTTTAATAAAAATTATAACAAATATCAATTATTCAAATAACAAAATAATCCTTGTTGTAAACCTCCAGGCAACTGGACAAATATTATTTACTAGCCAAGGGTTGGCAGCTCTGATGTCTAGACGCGTTTGCATAAATGGACCCATAAGATGCCATGTACTTAGATTATTTCGGGCGGCTTTTGCCGCTGGCGTTTTGTATGACACGACGGCATGTTTTACAAAACGCGACGGAGAGTTTTTCGGACAGCAGAGCATAAAAGGACTAATTTGTTCCCAGTGACTTAGAAAACGCGACGGCTTTTGCCGCCGTGTGTCGCGCGGCACACAAACGCCTGCATAAAAGGGCTCTTAAGAGTTAGTGTGGCTTTACTCAGATCATGGAACCAATGGTTTGTTCCAAACCCTGCTTTATTGAATATGATTTTCAGGGTTTTTATCCATTAAGGCGAGGACGTAAGAAACGAGAGAAAAGGGCAGTGGATTAGCAGTTTTTATAGCAAAACACAAAATAAGTAGAATATTTCTCCAGTAGAAACATGGAGATTAATTTTCTTCCAATGGTGATATTAACAGTTCTTGAATATCCGTCAAGAATGTCTTAGGAATTTAATGACAACTTTTTCTCTTAATTTATAATGTTTTTTTAATCTAATGCCGCTATGATCATGACATATCTAACGACTGTGGAAATCACCATACGACGAAAATTTAACTCTATGTTTGTACCGAAACAATGTTTTATTTATTTTGTCCAAACAATGTTTTGCTATAAAAATTGCAAAAACACTTACCTTTTCTCCCGTCCTCTACAATCCCACCTTAGAGGTCCGTCTAATACCACGCGTTACCTAAGTAAAACAGCTCGAATCAGTCTTCACATCGTGTGAGATTATCTGTAGTCTTAATCAGAAAACAATGGCGTTGAAACAAGTGAAATAATTTTCACCTATTTATAAAATGCACAACAAAATGGTAAAAAATAGTTTTAAAAAGAAAAATCTTGTTTATCGATCTCAATTTTGCTGTTTTAATGGGAATAAATTAAAAAAACCGCCTTTTGATGGTATTTCTATTTGAGGCGTAGTCTTGTATCTAATATCCCCGTAAATTGGCCGTGAGAAAGGCTGATAAAAAAAGCCCATATCACTTAGGTGTAGTAGGATTCTGGTAGGTTCAAGGAAAGTTAACAAAGTTACTTAAACAATTTGAATGTATTCATACGCAAATTTATATGATCTACAACCGTCACGTTTGATAGATACTATCAATACTTATAAAATAATGTTAATAATATACTAAAATTTTAGCAATGTTGACCATAAAAAATATGTCTGTCTCTTCTAAAACTACCAAACTCCTACTATAAAATAATTGTTTACAGTAAAAATTCACCAAAAGAAAACCTATAAAGCGAATTTATTATCTATAATCATAATTTTTTTTATGTTTTCCCCCCTCATCGGGTTTTAGTATCCGTTCAGGTTATACATTAATTACACTACCGGGGTAAGGATGATAAGGAGTAACCCATTCTCAATAAATCCAGATGGGATTTAAATCCCAAATTCCCCATCGCCATTAAAGAAGACTATATTAGCTTGACATTCAGACCACGTGCTCATAGATGCAAGTAATTTCAAATTAGTTTATATCGTTAAATAAACGGCGAGCATTTATAGAGTAAAGAGTTTTAAGAATCTATAGAAAGATAAGTGATATAAAACAGGAAAGCTTCATAAAACGGTAAGAGAATCCTTCGATTCCATTGGATCTTTCAATTTTATGGGAATTTCAATGGCCATCTGTTTGATTACCAGTGATTGAATATACGTTACCGTCAGTACCGTCAGTACTGTCAGTACCGTCAGTACCGTCAGTACCGTCAGTACGATACTCATTATAAGTTGATTCATGTTCTAAGAACTCTTACGGAACGACACATTAATCTGTTATTTTATGATCGATTCGGGTTAAGGGATTTTCAGTTAGAAGGCTAGATTTTTAGTAAGAACGAGAATTATGGCGTTCAAATAAAATAAAAAAACACGGGATTTTTAATATTGGAATTGGATACAAAGGATAATGCACAAAACGTTTTTATGATATTCCCGACTATTAAGATAGACTTGTAATACAAGCTCTACACGGGATAAAAGACTTAACCCTAGGGCCAATAAGAACATTGCTGCTTCATATTTATTTTACGAGCTTTATTCCGTTTCCCTACTACCAGAGGGAATCCCTCATAGTAGAATAAAAAGAAGAAAGCAGGAATAAAGGCGGGCGATGTGTTTCACGATCTGACAACTACGTCAATTATCTTTCAACGCGTCTTACAATCTGTCAGGGTGGGTGTTAATAAAGCTGATAGGATAAGGAGATGGGGGGAAAATATAATTTTAATTGATCGGATGAAGTGGAAAACGAGAGGGGTGAGGGAATTTTAGACCCAATCTCCCCATCAACCAACAAATAAAACAAGGTGAGCTTGACCTTTAGTCCGCGTGTCCACCGATGTAGGACCGTGACAGAACGGTGGAGTAATGTAATGTGACATTAAGATTCCTGCAAATATCGGGTGCGCTAAGGTGAATTTTAGAATTTTATCAACGAAATTTGGTTTACAATCGAGTCTCCCAATCAGTGTAGATGAACTTACTTTAATCCTCCACCCCCTCCTTCCCCCCACCATTACCCTATGGATGGTTCTACCGTTAAATGTACGGCTCTCAAATGTGTATATATAAATCTATAAATACCTTTAATGTTTCTACTTCGGTAGCATGTTTGTAGGCCTATACTGAGCTAAGGTTTGCGGGTGTTGCAAAAAAATGTATCATAGGTGATAATATGTGGGTTTCCCATTTACAGTGATGAATTAACCACCGGGGGGCTGGTTGTTGTGTCTGTTATGGATTTAAGTTAGTTTATAAGTCGTGTGTTGGTATAATCAAAAACTTTTCCCAAATACCCATTATAAACTCAATATTCAAGGCCAATTTAAAATAAATTAAACTTTTTATCGTTTGTCGTTAGTTAACTACCCTTAAATTAATTTAGTTTAGAAAAATAAATATATATTAGTATTGATCATGTAAAATAGTCTCCCGATACCAATTTTGAAGAAAATCGTTAAAGCTAACTATTTTAAAAAAGGCTCTAATTTTACAAAAATCAGTCTTAGGTAAGCTACTATGAATTTTTTTTTTAGAAATACAAATATATAGAATTTACACTGTAAAAACTTAACATATATTCATTTTGAACCAAATCACTAAAGCAATTTTTAAAATATTCCTATTTTCAAAAACCAGTCATCAATAAATTACACTTAAACACATTTTCCCCCCAGGAAAAAAAAGTATACATTTTTATTTGTCATGTACAACACTCCCTAGATATCCATTTCAAACAAAATCGTTAGAGCGATTTTCGTAAAATTTGGAACGAAAAAAACCCATTCATTAGTAAATTACCCTTAACTCTATGGTTAGGGTCAAAATCATAAAAACCTTCCCAAGTTATAGCCCTATAAAATATAAATATAAAGTTTGAACAAATCGATCTAACCGTTTTAAATCCGTGGCCAGAGAGAATGGTGAAATCCACTTTTATGATTTCGGGTTCATATAAAACGTAGTGTTTCATCATAGTCTCGAGATGGTTTGTTTTCACGATTTCAATACTTTATCTTGATATGAGAAAGTAAAAACAAAAAACGATCGATATCACCGTCGTTTAAAATTCACATCGTAGTAACTATAAACTATTTTGTTGTATAAATGGAAAAGTACACCTAAACATAAGTTATTAAATTAATATGTATCACACAAACGTTTGTGTGGAAATAATTTGATTTAAAACAGTTTTATATGAAAACGGTCTATTAATAACAAATGAGAGGATTTTTACTACAGGTCTTTCTTTCATAATAAAAACTAAGCCTAACATTAATTTTTTTTTGTTGCCATATTTGAGATGTATTTTATTGAAATATTTTGTGTTTCACGTCTGAGCAGCACTAGCATAAAAAGTTACATAATTTTAGAGTAGATAAATAAATATAACACATTTCAAACATAAAACCATTCATTCCTCAATATAAAAAATTACTAAACTTGCAAATTTACAAATCAGCTTTAAATGTAATGATGTTTCTGTTTATTCATAAAGTGTTTAACAAAATTGTTTTGTTTTGTATTTATAGAATTTCATGAATTGTTTTATTAAGTTATCCAAATCTATTCAAGAATAAATCCATAAACAATAAAATGGAAAATGAAAAATTACGTGGTATTAGTACTATAACTACACATAAATAGTTAGGATATCTTATGATGAATTAATATTGTACAATATATTATCCTAATGCACTATAGTTTTCACACAATTACTTTAATTTCTAAATTGATTCTCAAAAACTTAGTTACACTTAAAACATTGTCTTTATTTGAATTAAACAGGGTATAATATAAGAAAAATAGGATTTAGTGATTAAACCACATATTCACTTTAGAATAAAATATAACGCTGTTAGAAATTAACTTCGATCTGGATTGAGGCACAGACTATACGTCGTGAAAACCCTTATTTTGATTCATTTGTGATGAATGTCAGTCGTACACTCTCTTTATCCTGAATGGTAGTAATCTTTCATTGGTGGATTACACCATGGCATATTGCGCGTGTGGGACACATCAATCTATAGCTTAGTTTGCAGAAAGATTAGTCAGTACTAATGTACCGTTATCCAGGGAACGCCCGGATGTACTAATCGTACATCCTTTCCATGTCCCGATGAGATGAGGTGATGGTGATAGTGAATACGAGAGTAAGGAAACACTTAAAACCTAACTAACACAGGGTTAACTAAACAAAGCCTGGTGACCGTTGGAATGGTTCCCCTTCCGGGAAAAAATACCCAAGGTACCAGCTGTGAATCGAAACCGGGACCCCTAGAGTTGTATTATTGGAAGTATAAATGGAAAATAGCTGAAGTAAAAGTTTGTGAGAGGAAATGTTTGAAAGTTAGACTTAAGAATGTTTTCCAATTCCAAACAAATTCATGAAATTCCCCGACTTTTCTCTTATATACAGGAAATGCTCATGTTTTCTATAAGATTTGCGCCGTAAAGGTATTAATACAATAAGTTCGGTCAGGCGTGGGGGGAACAACGACACACTAGAGATTGCATGTATTAATGAAATTGTATATTTATACAACTGTCAATAATGGCTATTTGTGGTATCATAGTAATAATAATAATAAAGTCATTAATTGGTTTACTGCAGTTTTCTCCACTTTTGTCTATCCTGGGCCAAATTTGTTGCATCTTTGAACTTTCTTCTGCCATCATCGCCCGCTATCTGATTCATGTACTCCAAGTCTCTCGTGGTTTTCCAGTGACGAGGACGTCAAGAGCTTTAGTCTTGGCAAGGCGTCCAGAGGTTTTACTTTTTTACTAAATATTTTCTCCATCTCCATACAATGAAATGTGGGCACACTACCTTTAAATTATCTCCTCACCACTGGAGTAAATAAGTGGATATCACGGAGTACGGTTAGTAAGATGTGGGGCAAGGATCCTGGTTTAGAATTATAAGTATGTGATTTCTTGATTCGCATTTAATTGGGGGTACACACACGAATAACAATTCAAAAGCTTCAGTTACGACTCGGACAACTAGGGCTTTAATAAAGTTCACTTTTGGCCTCTTCTTTGATAGAAGAAATAGAAATAGTTGTCTATGAAGGATGAAAATAAAAACATAGCTTTAGATGGTTCCATATACAAGACTGCCATCTTGTCTTGAAGCTGAAAACTAACGACCTCATCCCATTGTCAACACCAAAATAAAGAAAGGTCATCGGTAGAAAAAAAAGAAGTGAGACAAATGAGTATATTGTCCCTCTACCATCAGAAGTGACTTTTTTTTTTACTAGTTAATCTCAACACAAGAGTTATTAACGACTTACGATTCATTTAAAGAGAAGGAATGAGGAAAGATAGAGTAAAAATCATAGGGGGAAGCCACTCCAGTGAAACTTTCAACAACTTCTTGCCAAGAGCGATCAAGTACACTGCGAATCTTGAAGAATGCCTATCGTTCAGCCTCTGACATGGTTCTCAAGCAGTGGAAGAGTGGTATAAGACGTTATACTCACATTGCACATGATCTCTGTCCACGAGGTCGGAGTTTGTTTTTTTAACACAGCGTCTTACTACCTGCTCGGGTTATACGTATATGTATTTATTACTCTAATGTAATAGAGATGAGAAATGTTGAATTTAGAAGAAGTGTATCCGAATTTGCGTGAAGGAAGAGTGGAAAACCATTTAGAAAAAAAAAACACCCTCGTTACACACGGCCAGGATTAGAGCCCTATCTCCCC
>CABFWO010000290.1:0-16388 GCA_902155825.1 Timema genevievae | reverse complement strand
AGCCTTGGAGGCTTAAAAACGCACCAAGGGGGGGGGGGGCACACACTATCATAAAGACTCAACCTCTTGCTTTGAATCAATGTGACAAAAAATGTAAGTGGTGTCCTCTGGGTTTCTAAACTCCACACGACTCGTGGGTGGGCAAGAGGGGGGTGGGGGGGGGGAGGATGAAGGATAGCTAAGTCAACAAAAGTTGAAATTGAGTCAAGTGCAAGTCTGTCGGTGTCTGGAGAGAAGGCGGCTTTGGGATGAAGTAGGACATCTCGAACGTTCCTCTACCCCCCTCACCCCCCTCCCTTTTTGATTTATTTGGAGGGAGAGCTGCCACCCACGGCGGCCATAGTAGCGACTTTAATGGTATTTATTAACAAGAAAAGCGTATAGAAATATTTCTTTTTGCCGAGTCGTACTGCTTCTCCAAACTTTAACAACACATTAAGAAGGGCGGTGTTTTTTGACAGCTATAAATGTATAAAAACAAACCCTTTTCAAACATTCGTAAGTCAAGTCACGCTATAAGTAGAAGTCACTTTCGGTATATAGTACTATAAATACCTATGAATAATGGTATAGTAACTCACTTCGGTGATCACGTAGTCTAAGGCGCTACTCTGGCAATAGACTAGACTGCATATGACGGGGAGATTGAGGTTCGAATCTCGGTTGGGTGTACTGTGGGTGGTTTTTCCAAATAGTTTTTCCACTCTTCCTGCACGTAAATGCGAGTACACTTCTTCTAAATATAGCCTTCCTAATCTCTAAAACCACTAGCGTGATAAATACATAAGCGTGTAGCCCAAACGGGTAGTAAGACGCGGTGCTAAAAATAATAATAGTATAGTGAAATATTATTAATGTTGACTGCAAAAATCTATGTTTGTATTTTCTGAAAAATAATATGTTTCCTCCAGTGTTTTAAAAATGTATACAGGCACTCTATATTTACTTTGCTGTAGGCTTTTATTAGTTTTTTTTAAATCCAAGTTATTAATGGCTTAAACTAGTGGTTTACAACCTAGGGGGTCGCGAACCTATTTAGGGTCATGCCGTGTTTCAGGTTGGGTTGTAATGCTTGTTGAGGTTATAGCTTTATATTTAATTTTATTTTTTAACGGTATAGTAATGATTACAGGAAGGTGAATGTTTTAAATAGAAATCTAGGCTATTAAAGTTATAAAACATTTTAAGTTACTGCTTATCTTCCTTGTGTTAATCCAACTCCTGACAGTTACTTGCTGTATTAGTTTACTCCAGTAGTCTCGTATGTGGGTGAGTGGAGCTGGTAGCATAGTTTCCAAAATACCCGCCGGGCTCATTGATTCTCTTTTGCGAGAACTTGGTCGCCCTTATATAGTAATTATATACTCAATTTACAATTATAGCGTGAAATCACTCTAACATGGGACGGACTAAATCTCTGGTGGACCAGTGTTACGAACACGGAAACTAATTCAGGGTTACCACTAGTTTCTTACTAACAAATTCTTTTGTGTTTTTTCGAAACGGAATTACTATTTTTTTTGGGCAGCCTAGATTGAAGAAAAAAGTAATACAATATAATTTTTCATCAAACTGCCGCATGAAGTCATGTTACTTATGTTTAAAACGATTTAAGTTTGATGAAGAGATAAATACATCTTCTGTCACCTCACAACCCTTGTTCAAGGAATAATATATGTTTGACTCAGCGTGTTTAATTCTTCAGTCCATTTTTTTTTGTCCACCCAAGGACCTACTATTATGAGTTTTCAGTTTCATGTCACAAATTCACAATCATGCCAGTATTTTTACTAAATTTGGTAAAATTCCCTGTGTTTTCCCGAGGTTTTTTTTTTCAGACACAAAAAATTCCCTGTGATTTATCGGGTATCCTGGTTTGACAGGAGCGCGGTAAACCTGAAAGTGAACTATAGGAATCGGAACTGGGAATGAAGAGAAGACTCATCTTCACTTGACTTGTCTCAATGTCTAGTCTTAATCACTCACTGTATACACATTCAAGAGCTATGTAAAAGCTCGTAGACGTTTACAAGTTAAAGTTCACGGGACTTCACATCACAATAACTACACTACCGAGTCTCTACGAACGAGTGACTATAATGGCACAGCGCCAAACCGTGCCGGCGACATTTGGCGGGATAAACCTAACACTTGGCGGGAAATTTAAACCTGCAAAAACTACAATGTTCCATATAGGTCCTTGTTGTAAAGTTAAGGAAGAGTAGGGAATGTCAGGAAACAGTCTAACCTCAAGCACATGGGGGGGACTGCACTAACAATAATAATAATAACTAAAAAAGAAAATAAACGGTGGACACGCGTGGTTACTCGTCACACTCGGTTGGTTTGGTTTGTCGGTGACATAGAGGTAGGTATAGGATTCTAGTTACGGCCGTGTCCGGGTGTACTAGATGTGATTTTTCCTGAACGGTCCACCCTTATCCCTACATGGAAACAAGGGTAGATTTAATCTAAGTTCTACCAACGCCATTAATTTTCTTTTAGCACTACGCCTTAATACCTGTTTGGGTTATACACGCTTAAGTACTAAGTACGATAGTAGTTTTAGGGATTAGGAAGGTTTAGATTAAGATAAAGTACACCCGAATTTGCGTGGAGGGAGAGTGGAAACCCATTTTGGAAAAACCGTCCTCAGTACACCTAACCGAGATTAGAACCTCTATATACCCATCATCGGCATTCTAGTCTACCGCAAGAGTAGCGCCTTAGACAATGCGGCCAACGAAGCGGGAACTAATGTATTTAAATGAGGATAGCCCAAACGTGCTTCTATTTGCTACAATGTTCTATTGATGGGTGGTGAGGTTATACATGAAACTACTGCACAGAGTAGAGGAAGGCAGGGTTACCAAATCTAGATCCTGGAAAAAAGTTCATTCTAAAATTAAATTGAGGGAGAAGGGTGGGGAAGGGAGGAAGAAGACAACTTTTTTTCCCAATAATATATATTTATTGGATTTTTTGGGTGAAACCCTTCACACACAGATCCTTTTTTTTACCTGCCAAAATGCAACCCTCCTTTTACACCATGCAACCAAAAGATCCGAGAAAGGGACGTCTTCACATAAAAATTAGTCTAAATTGGAAATAGTAAATCTCTTGCGCTTGAACGATAATATATTGTAGAGCACCATTACAATTAGAGATAGTCAGCCAAAAATTGAAAATCACGTTAGGCTATATTTGTGCCAAAAGAAAAAGGACCTTCCGGATTTGTGACATATTTATTACTGAAATGAATGTATGTCGGCGTAGGTACGTGCCATTTCCTGTCAGTGTTTGAGGTATAAAGGTGGGTTGTTTACACACATTAGTGAAATAATAAAGGGTGTAGAAATGGGTTACTCCTGATGTTATTCATGTGAGTGCAAATATCGCTTTTTCGTCTTCTTTCTTCAATCCACAGATTGGTAGACAGGTGCTCGCAACGATGTTGCCTTTAGATCACTTTAACTACCGGTTCTAATATCATCGGTGATCAAAGGCGTAGAAAGCTAACGTTTCTAGGAAGCGTTAGCTAGAAAATGTTACTATATGCTACTTTTAGCTAATAGATGTTTTTATACGTATATATGGACACCCCCACCCCTCAACGGGTTCATAATATTCCAGGGGTGTCCGGACGCTCCCCCTCCCACCTTTCTACGGCCTTGTTCATAATGTGTTTTATATGCTGTAGTTATCCGTATATTCCATTCACGGTAGGAATTACTCTATGAAAGGTATTTTTTCCTACCAATATCCTACTATATAATAGATTTCTGGTATGGAAAAAGACCTTTTAGAAAACAATTCCTACGCTGAACAGACTTTATATAACCCGACCAGGAAGTAAGACGCAGTGCTAAAAAAAACTGTAGTAGTGTGTAGCTACTGGTTCCAGATTTAGTTAAATAATAGTTTTTTTTATTTTGGCATTTAAAAAAAAAGTTTATTTAGCTTCGAAAAGTGAAAAGTAAGAAGAGTACGTTATTCTACCACCTAAAAAAAGAGTTCGGCTGGTAACCCTAGAGGAAAGTGAAAGGCTGGTGGTATTGTAATGTGAGTAAAGATCAAATAAACTAAGATGGTGCTATTTTTCAAATTTTTGATATGAGACATGTTTCGCTGCTACCATAAAAAAAAAACCTATTCACTTCGAACTCTTCATCTCATACATGCAATCACCATGCAGAAGGTGACCTGGTGGTCTAGGGGTAAGGTGTCAGACTTCTGTGCTGAGGGTCCGGGGTTCAATCCTCGGTCACGGCACAGATTTATCTGATTGCCAAACCCTTCCTTCACCTCTGACAAGATGTGTATTAATCACAACTTGTGAATGTGTGGAATGCCGTGGTTCGGATTCCACGTTAAACTGTAGGTCCTCTATTTCATCTCACAATCACCCTACCATTGCACATTAGCGTAAGTGCGTATAACCCGAACGGGTAGTAAGACGCGGTGCTAATAATAATAATAACCATGCAGAACAAACCAAATTGAAACGAAACGTTTACTCTAAAATAAAGGTCAACTGTAATTATACCCTAAAATCTTGTCCAGCGCATGCGCATATGTTGTTTAAACCTCACAAATGGTACTTGTTCAGATTCAACAAGTTGTTTTTCCTTGATTATTTAAATTACACGCTCTGCTAATATAACAGCCTCTAAGCGCTCAACCGCGTCGCGTTGTGACTGCAGTTGCCACTAGGATTGTCACAGCAGTCTCTAATTCCCATCACAAGTTTGTGGATAGAAACAAAAATAAGACCTGTCTTAACGAGATAATAATATAAGGCTCTAAGGCTCAGACTTTTGGACGGGCCGGATAAGGCAGGGGATTGTCGTGGATAAAAGGAAGAACCCAGGGGAAATGTCTCGACCATCTTCTGGACTACCACAAGGGTTGGTTAAAGGGGAGGAGAGAAAAAATGGGGGCTCCGGAAAGGAATAGGTTAGAACTCTCCCCTTTCCAACAAGATACGACATTCTACTGTGTTAAAAAAGAGTTTTATCAAAATAATTCTTGAAGAAACATTCCTATCATTCTTTCAAACTCTATCTCCTTTTTTGTTACGAAAGTAAACTATCTCTATCTAAAGAGTAAATTGACCTTAAGCAATCATCCATCATTATATTTATTATATCACTCAGGCATTACAAATAAAACTAGACAGGATACTTCTAACAATTCTATAATATGTCTATGTGCACACCCGCCTCGGTGGTGTAGTTATCTAACGATCTAGTTTCGTGTTGACCTAGACTGCCGAATCTCACTCCGGTGAACTCGGGTGGTTTTTACTAAATGGTTTTCCACTCTACCTCCACGCAAATGTGGGTTCACTTCCTCTATATACAACCTTCTATATTCCTAGCTCATTGTCGTAACTAATCGTATAACCCGAACGTGTAGTAAGAAGCGGTGCTAAATAATAATAAAACAAATTTCTAGAATTTGTGTAGAGGGACAGCAGGAAACCATTTAGGAAAATAGTATTAGTATTATTATTATCACCGCGTCTTACTACCCGTTCGGGTTGTACGCACTTACGCTAATGTGTAATGCTAGGGTGATTGTGAGGTGAAATGGAGGACCTACAGTTTAACGTGGAATCCGAACCACGGTGGAGGCCTGGAATTCCACACATTCACAAGTTGTGATTAATACACGTTTTGTCGGAGGTGAAGGAAGGGTTTGGCAATCAGATAAATCTGTGTCGGGACCGAGGATTGAACCTCGGACCCCCAGCACAGAAGTTTGCCACCTTACCCCTAGTCCACCAGGTCACTCTTAGGAAAATACATCTCGGTAAAAACCAAATCGAGATTCGAGTCTCAACCTCTTCGTAAAGAAACGAAACAGACGAGACAAGAAAGACGACTTACCGGTAAATCTTGAAGTTCGGTGTAAGAACTTTTTTTTTTAAAGAGTCCAAGCCTACTTCTATTTTTAATACACTAGCTATGGTATGGAGGATTTATTGACTTTCTAAAATATTAATTTGGGAAAAGTATGATGGGCTATTATTACCACAGTAAGATTTTGATGGGAAGATCTATTTAGAAAATACACCCTTTTTATTGCGGTCAACATTGTTAACATTTTATAAAGTGTTATTTTATGGGTGTTGACACATGATATCAAAAGTGACAGTTATTTTATTGAATGGTTCAACAATAACATAATTACGAATTGAAAAAATATATTTTTGGTAGCTTTTTGCCATAAAATATAAAACAATTCATTTAAAAACTTTATTAGAAGAAATAGCACATTAAAAATATATCAGAAATTGAACTCTTTTAAAGTAGGAAATTGATTTAAATCCAAATGAACGCACATGCTCATAAGAAATGTTACACACAGAGTTTTCAAGAAATATTATTTTTTTACACAGTATTTTTAAATAAATTAAATATTTAACATAACTATAAAACTTTGTTTGGTTAACAATATGAGAAATATATCCATTTTTTAAAGCAAGTTACTAACTATATAGATCTTTTTTCTTATGATTTCTTTTGGTCGTACTATGTGAAATTCATTTATCACAGTAAATTATATTCGGGTATAGGCCCTACTAGTATAATATTATATGTATATTTCAAAGGCGAAGCAATTCCTTTAGACATTGATTTCCAATACTCTATCAACCATAATTTCCTCATTTAAAAGAAAGAAATTAAAGCCTTCTTCACCAAAGATATGCTCAAAAATGTTACACTTCAAAAATATTTAAAGGGGGAAGTTTTTAATTTTGAGATCTTGAATAATTGTATTACTGTTTCTAAAATCTAGAAACCACAGTTGAGAGCTGTAGTTGAAACATTGACGTAAGATCGTATGATGCGTCAACAGGACACTTGATACAGAGTAACAAGCAAAGAATTTCAAACTAAAACATTGACACAAATTGTATTTTCAGAGTGAGCTGAAGCATAACATTCTCTTGATACAAATCCAGTTTGTATAATCATTTCGACACTCACATATCTTTGATATAAAGACCAATAGTATTTAAAACAAAGCTAGAAAAACCGGAATATTTTATGTTTTAGACATTTGCTCATAGTTTTGGAAACAATAACTAATGTAATTAAGAATTAAATCGGCCTTCAGAGGCAAAAACCATCAAAGCTTATAATTATTTAAATTTATCTATGCACAGTATAAACACACAGAACATCAATCAAATCCTGATAGGATTAAAAGGTTGGGACTATATCTTATGATTTAATTTTGACTTTATTTTTGTTTGTTTTAGAACTATGAGATATTAATGTCATAAACCACAGTATCTTTCTTACAAACAATAATTAAAATGCTCAGAAAATTCAAAATGATCCACGTAGGCCTAACGACATAGCTTGCCTGTGACGTCAAGGCATGCCAAGATAGGATTTCCCATGTTAATGTATTTACGTTCTATTCGGTGGGTCAAAGATATTATAATATGAAGCCAAAATCATAAATTCTTAAATAATTCTAAAGATTGTCTTAAATTCTCACAAAATTATTTCTTTTATCTTGAAGTAAATTTTGGAAACGCATTTAAAAAAAATGATTTACAAGTCAAGGGATTTGGTTTATTCATTAAAATGGCCATTAAGAATCTTCCTGCCAGGATGTAGATTAAAAAAAAAGTATAAAGTAACACGAGACTATCTAGAATAGGAAACAAGAAAAAGGCAATTTTGAAATGCAAGTCAATGCTGTCCAGGCGTAAATAGTAGCGTGAGTGTGTATACTCGTCATCGGAAGAGTGGAAACGTTATTAGAATATAAACAAGAGGCCTCGTATGTTAAACTACTATAGTGTTTAGAGTTTCCTGAGTGTGTCATATTAAGATGCAGCCCTTTTCGAAAAATATCTTAGAATTAACCAAGTGGCCACGTCGTTAAGGTTGCTGGAATGTGTAAGGCCACGAGGATCAATACATTTGAATGAGGAAGAAACAACGTTGATTAAATACGACCCTGAGTTAAACCCATTTTAATAAAAATATAATTAAAGAATATTGTTATCTCATTTGGTGGCTTCTGACTGTACATGATAGGTTTATTTATAAGTCTATATAAATAATATAAAGACGCGAAAGATGAAAGAGAGTGTTTTGAGCTGATAAAACCATTCACTCCCGGAGTCTCATTAAGCTGTCCAGACACCGTAAAACAACCTCCATTCATACCGACAGCATATTTCATCAGGGACAGTGAAAAGACTCACTCATGTCCTATAGCGTGATGGCGACAAGTTTGACTGACGTCGGGCGAAGTGTGCAAATACTCAAATTGGGAAAATCTCTCTCTTTTTTTATCTTTTAAGGTATTGCAGATCGTTGAGGTTTATTTTAGAACCACTCCTTACCACCTGTTAGAGTTATAAGCAGATGTATTAAAATAGCAAATGTGTAAGGTATGATGAAGATTGAATTTAGAGGAACTGTACCCGAATTTTCGTGGAGGTAAAGTGGAAAACCAATCAGGAAAAAAAAACCTTCAGTATAAACGACTGGGTTTCGAATATCAATCTCCCAGTCATAAGCAGTCCAGTATATTGCGATAATGACGCCTTATACCGTTCGACCATAGAAGCGTAACCATATTTTTACATTTTATAACAAAATTGAATGGATACGACTTGATAGACGGCATCTACATATTCTTGTAGTGACAAATAAAATAATTAATATGCAATATGCAATCCCTTACAATTACAATAATTGTACAAGAGGCAGCATTAAGCCAACTACCGAGTCAAAACGGCTACTTTATCTGATAGCTAGTGATCTTAATATAATCACATTTGTAGCCGACGATTTCCGCAAGTCCATAATAGACTCTGCCTTAAAATATGAGTGAAGAATGACCTTGGGCACGGGACGATTCTTGGATAGCTCAGTGGTTAGAGCATTGGCGTACTAAGCCAAAGGTCCCGGGTTCGATTCTCGTATCCAGGTGTCACGCTTAGTCTCTCTCCATGCACGTCATAATATTGGTACCTGCTCAAGTGACACCCACACACTTTATATTTCTCTTCAGAATTACAAATTCCGTTCTCTCTCTTTACTGTTGATGGAGCTTGTTCCTGGAATGCTTTTGATACAAATGTTAAACTGCTGCCATTATAAAATCCTTTAAGGAATAAGTTTGCTCAGAGTCTCGATCATCGATGTGAGGGGAATGTAGGGATGCAATAAGAATGTGTGTGTGTGTAAAGTAAGATGATTATTATATATAAAATGTATTTAATCTACATAGTTACTAAATATTATCAGCATTGTTTTCTTTGAAATTATTTGCTATCTCCATCATATTTAGATATGTTATGAGTAGTATGTCAATGTGTGTGTGCCTTAATATTTCTTTTTTTTAAAACTCTCCTTTATTTAGTTCTACTTTCCTCATGTATTTTATTTTGTTCCTAAGTGTACAATTATGTATGCGGGCAATATTTTTGTACATATATTTTAAATTAGTTTTTAGCACATCAGAATTAAATGTACATTCATTATTATTAAGTGGGCTAGGTGCAAGAAAAGGCACATACCTTAATTTCATCTAAGTACAGATAAGCCTATTATTATTATTATTATTATTATTATTATTATAAAGCGTTCGAATGAAGTGTGATCGAGAGACGATGAGCGTGTGAAATTACAGGATGAGTCCTAAATCCATTAACTTTCCGAAAGTTAGAAAAGTTACTAGATATATTTTAACGTATTCATGCGCCAAGTAATGTTATCTGCAGCTGCCATTTTTGATAGATATTATTTACCAACACACGTAAAATAACTAATATTATAGTAAAATTTTATCAATGTTGACCACAAAGACATGTTTGTATTTTTTTCAAAGATGCTCTAAATTTACACTCGTAAGATAATAAAAGAAAGTAAAGTAATTATTTTTACTATTTGAATCAAATAGTAAAATAGTAAATAGACCTACAAATTAACTACTTTTACCAATCTCCACGTCTTACTAACCGTCCGGGCTAACCGCATATTTACACTAACGGAATAGGGATCAGGAAGGTGACGTGTTACGCGTTTATGTGTGACGAGAGAGAGGGTCATTTAGGAAGAAAAAAAAAGCATCTTGATACAATAGGCCTGGATTCGAAACCCGACCTTCCCGTCATCGACAAACCCAACAAACGCAACAAAACGAGACCGGCGTAATTGTAAGCGTGCGGGAACACAAAGGATATACAGCCTCCAGTCCCCGGCTATAAATTCAAAACTTTGGAAGGACAAAAGCCCCGATTTCATCCTTGATAAATGTTTCCTTCGCGCCAGGAATTGTAGCTTTGCTATGACGCTTAACTCAATACACTGGACGAGTGAACATTTTCGGCTACATCTTTATCTGAAAAATATAACAAATATTCTTAATTGGCGATGACGGGGAGATTAAGGTTCGAATCCCAGTCGTGTGTATTGAAGTTCTTTTCCCTAAATGGTTTTACATTCTACCTCCATGATAATTCAGATACACTTCCTCTCAATACAACCTTTCTCATCTCTAACACATTAGCGTAAGTTATACATATGTGCACAAACCGAACGGGTAGTAAGATGCGGTGCTAAAAAAATCTATATTAATAAAATAAAGAATTTGTCTGTCATGAATATATCACAATATCTACCGCACGCAAGTGACACTATTTTGCCTACATGACAGAACACATTTAAGAGGCGGATGGATATGAAACTATTATGCCTAAATGACAGAACATATTTAAGAGGCGGATGGATATGAAACTATTTTGCCTACATGACAGAACATATTTAAGAGGCGGATGGATATGAAACTATTTTGCCAACATGACATAACATATTTAAGAGTTGGGTGAATAGAAAACTACTTTAGTAACTTAAAAATGTCAGAAAGAGTTCGAATTATCATGATATTCATAAATTACATAATTGTTTGATTTTTACATAGTAGTTAATGCTAGTGATCACGGGGCTTAAAGCATCAGACTCACAATAAACTGGATTGTATTTGATGGGTAAGTCAAAGTTCCACTAGCAACCATCTGTACTGGGAGGTAATTTTCCCCTCTCTTATCAGGCGGGTGCACTTTTTTTTTTAAATCCCTCTTCACCGACTCGTAAAATTAAGGCCCACGATTTGAGCCATCAGGCTCACAAAATATTGGACTACCCATGACGAGGAGGTCGATATTCGAATCTCAACCATGAGTACTAAGGGTAGTTTCACCGTCTCCTCTTCCCGCTAATTTGGGTGCACTTCTTTCAAACTACCCTCTCAATTTGCAAAGTCAGTCATGTGGTAGAGGTGTCAGGCATACAAATATACCTGATTGTAGTTAATGGAGCGTTTATACCTACTGAACTAAGGTTCCCACCTTCGATTCCCGGAATAGCCGAATTAATTTTTTTCTGATGAAATGTGAGTTTCCCCTTTCACAGCGATTAATTAATGGCCGGGGGCTGGATGTTGTGTCTGTTCTAGACGTAAGTTAGTTTATGAGTCATGTGATTATATCATAAGTAGATTCAGAAAGTGCACGATAAATTCCTCAAAATAAAAGTTTGAAACAAAATTATTCCACTGGCTTTCCAATCTTCACATGCGCTTTGGAAACCCACCACTTTCTCTAAATAGCCTTTTTCATTTTTCTCTTTCAATTAGATTAATCAGTTTAACAGATCTTGTGCCAAATGTAAAAAATAGTAAAATTTTTTTTTTACCGATTTGACTTAACACATGTTTAAAAAAAAGTTATTTCAACGCATATCTAAAGGTGAATCAAGAAGTAAAAGATAAAAATATAAGTTTAGAACTCTGCGATTGATGGTTACTAAAGTAAGAATAATGATTATAGATGCATAAATTTAATCAGCCTAAGTGGCCGGGCCTACGTTTTTCCTCTACTGAAGAAGCCATTTCCCACCAACCTCCCACATCCCCAACTCCTATCAGCAAAGCGAGGAGTTCCAGCCAATGAAATGTGACGTCCAGAGAATTAGAAGTTGTTGGAGAAACCAGGGAATTCCAATACAAGCTACACCGACGAACTCGATGGCGGAGGGAAGTAAAGAAAGAAAGAAAGAAATACGGAAAAGAGTGCAAGGAATATAAGGGAAGCTTTAGAGGGCGGGTTGGGGGCTAGGTGTGCCAACTAAAGTGGATGTAACGATCCAAGTTTATAGTATAGTCGAAAACGCCCAATATACTTGGATCACGCTTAGAAAAAACCTCACTGACAGTTCAGATTTACTTTAATGTATCTAAACGCCAAGTCATGAGTTCTTTTAGCTGCAATATTCTACTAATGGGGTGGATTGAGACATATTTAATATTATATATATATATATATATATATATATAGAGAGAGAGAGAGAGAGAGAGAGAGAAAGAGAGAGAGAGAGAGAAAAGACAGAATCCTAAACCTTAGCTCAGTTAGAGTGTCCGACCAAGTCAGTCCCAGGTTCAATTTCCGGCAAGGTTGAAAAATGTATCATTGGTGAAATGTTGGTTTCCCCTTTTCATAATGATGAATTAACGGCCGGACACTGGATTTTGTGTCAGTTCTAGATTTAAGTTAGTTTATAAGTCGTGTGGTCGATTCAGAACGTGCACATTAAGTACCTCAATTAATTAAAAAACTATAATATTTATAATGTAAAATATTATATATAAATATATAATCTTTTCGTCAATATGTTTTAACATTAATGTATCTTAGCAGAATAATCAATGGGCTAAAAGTGTGGAGTGTAGTTATAAGAAATGCATCTTCATTATTATGGAAAGGAAATGAAAAATCCAGTGCTAAATAACGTTTGAAAACCACCCTTTGTTTATTCGGACGCGATTCGAACTTTTACACCCTCATCACCGGCAGCCCAGCCTTTTGCTAGTCTGACTCCTTAGAACGTATGACCACTGAATTAGGTAGAGGCCACCAATTACATTTTTTTAGGGCCAACTTGAATAAGTTTCCATTTATTATGTTTGGAGGCTTTATTTAAATTGCTTTTTTGTGTTTGTATAAGCCTGCGTGAAAATTAAGCACCTAATCCTTTACATTCAATTACCCAAAGCATTTCTACATAGGACCTTTGTACATTTTCAATCATGCATTTCCCACAATACCAAAATAAGCTTAGGCTAAACATTGAAAATTACTGGGACGTGAATTATTTTAGAAGCTAAACGAACGTAATATTTAGATTTGATTCAAATTTAAAAAATATATAGACCAACTATTTAGAATATATTTTAATATGGAATCTACCCGCCTCGGTGGCGTAGTTGGCTAACGCGCTAGTCGTGTTGAGCCAGACCACCGAGGACGGGGAGATCGAGATTCGAATCTAGGTCGGGTGAACTGGGAGTGGTTTTTCCTAAATGGTTTTCCACTCTCACTCCACGCAAATGCGGGTTCACTTCCTCTAAATTCAACCTTCCCAATTCCTAATCCATTAGTGTAATTAGTACTTAAGCGTATAACCCGAACGGGTAGTAAGACGCGGTGCTAAATAATAATAGTAAATTATACTAACCGTCAAAAGTGGCTTACGTAATGAGACGTAGGAAAGTACATTGCATTTGTCATGCCAGAGAAGAGTTTATCTTTAATTGAAAAAGAGAACCATTGTTTCGTATGACAGCCATAAACTGGTGTCTAAAAGTAGGATTTTGGTAGCTTGTAAAAACATACCATATTCTTTTTGTGGTCAATATCGAGAACATTTTACTATTTTATTAGTTGGAAGAAAACAAGGCTATACAAGTGTTATATGAAATGCGAATGAATGAATGATTATAATTACAGAAATGCTTTGTATTTCGATTTTAATCGAATTAATTGAAAAATGACATATGGACACGGGGTTTAATTCTCGTGTTAAGATGTCAATGATACTATCTATTAGAAGTGTTAGCGGTAGATCCCATCACTTGACGTATGAATAAATTAAAGTAATTTTAGTAGCTTATCTAAATGTCAGATACATTTCTTAAGCTAATTATATTGCTTGGTTCACACATACGACGGTTTATCGTTGTGTAAGTTTGTCACCGTTTGTGTCAAAACAAACGATACTATACTATAGCGCAGTGACGAGACACTGCTTTAGGTTGTTCTCAGTAGCGTATTCACGGGGACATGGGTAAGGGGTGAGGGGCCTTGATTCCCTCCTAACTTAGTCTGGTGTTGTCTTAAGTATGATTATGTTCCATTTTCAAAATACATACCTAATTACGCCGTTCCCTCACGGGCTAGGCAACAAACTGTGCATATAGCTCCAAAAACAACCACTCTGTATCTAAACCATCCTCACTAACTTTCTCCACACTTCCCTATCCTTGCATACTGCCTTCGCTTCAACAACATCCATACACCGAGTCATACATCCCATTTTGTTCTTGAAGCTCTTAATGTTTCTATTTTGTATACATTCATCTACAACATTATTTTCAAAATAGCTACTATAAAAACAAGGTTATGAAAAATAAGGACGCATTTAAGAATAGTTCATCTTCTTTTTACTACCGTTGAAAATTATCTTGTTTAAAATCAAATACTAAGATTTAATGTCAATATTTACAAGTATCTGAAAACCATCTAGACAATTGATAATATTTTAGTTATTTTCTAATATATATATATATATATTTTAAATTTATTTAAGGTACTAAACGTGCACTTTCTGAACCGACTGATTATTAATATAAGATCACGAGACTTTCTACGAGCGAAAGAGAAAGGGTTTAACCATTTTTTCGGGAAAGATATTTTCATTTACCTTCGAGAGTTCTTTTTTTACATGCTAAAATCGACATGGGACCGACAGTTTTACTTCCCCTCCGAAGCAAGTTGTGCTACGAAATTGTATTACTTAAGAATAATCCGTCGACCCCGGCTGGGCTTGAATCCACGAATATCGGGTACTGAGGCGAGCACTTTACCCCAAGAACCCCCAAGGTCAAATTTTGTATACAAAAATAATTTTAGCCTCATTCAAAATATTATCTTTGCTCATTGCTTCCATTTAAATAGATGGAAAATTACCTTTCAGGATAAAGAGAGTGTACACACGACTAAAATTAAAAAGCAGACGTATCAAATCAACCTCCATAGAAGTATGTGTTCTCACTTGAGCGAAAGGAACAATTGAATTCTCACGTCGTCGTCCTATTCTTCCCCTTCTGGCCACACACACAATAATTTATCATTCTATTAGTCCCCTACACCTCCTAACCAACCCTACTGTATCTACACACCAATTAGACTCAGGACCTTGGTTCGTGTTCGCCCACCTGCCGGGCACAGATGCAGGTGTTGTCAGCCCCTCACAGGGAGGAAGGTTGAGGGGAGTGGGGGTGCTAACACCCCACGCACTTCATACATTTAAATGTACGGTCACTTACAATAATATCTACTAGTATGGGTTCCATTTGATTTAAAATGATCGAATGGTATAAAACGTCACTCAGGCAATACACTGGGGTGTCAACGACGAAGATATTGGGTTCAAAACCCAGTTGAGTGTAATGAGAGTAATTATTTAGTGTAAAAGGAAGCCCCTTCAAAGCTCCATTTCCCGAGGGTAACTGAATCCTTTGGGTAGCCCTAATAAGACTCATAGTTAGCCTAAAGCCTCGTTTACATTCTCCATAACCTCTGTACTCTGATAGTCCTTAAGTCCGTGTGATTTTTAACTGTGTGCACACAGCCCGTATCATTAGTCACGTGATATCGTTTTACCCAAATAGTATAATCAGTGTGTAAGCTCGTCAGAGGAAGCGGGGAAGGGTTCAGCAGATAAACAAGAGGCCTCGCAGAGTGAACTGCTCATTTCCCCCCCTCTCTTTCTGTTTCGTACATTGACGTCTCCATAAGTGTGATAGTGCTTAGACAGCTTAGGTACGTCAAGTTAAGATGGAGCCGGTTTCGCAAAATAGCTTCTTAATCTCCAAGTAGGCAAAGTCGTAGATAAAGTAGGGTATTTAAGAGGATATTGGTCCTGTACCGCCATTGCTCCCAAATGTGGCAAAGTACACCGTACAGACTCTTAGGGAAATCATGTTTACGGAACAATAAAAAATGGTATAATATATTATTTTGCATTTTTGAAGAGCTTAAGAATATGGCGACGTACCTATATTTTAATTTATTTCATTGCGTGTTTGAAAAGGTCATAAATCCTTAATGGATTCGTTCAAAATAAATCGTGAGTCAGAGATAAACAATAAAAATTTAAAAGCTATATACATGCAAAATTATCTAACTAAGACATTTCCATAAAAAATTGTCATAGTCGCAACAGAAAATACGGAATAAATATTATTTTAAAACGATTATTTTTTTAATGGTTGCTCTGCTCTCTTGAGGAAAG